>CM076579.1:444789993-445077818 GCA_034641835.2 Pinus albicaulis | reverse complement strand
GGGGGTGCAGGGCTATCCTCCTGCCCATGGTCCTACCCCCAAGCGGTGACCAGGGTTGGGGCTAGACCCCAGCCCCCTCCCCCATGGCGAAAATTATGTCATAACAAAACCAACCTGACACCATCATATGTTAAGTAAAAAATGCGATAGAGCAATGGTTAATGTCTGTAATGTGGACTGTGAGGTCGCGGGTTTGACCCTCGCTTCTACTGCTTAGACCTTGACCCAATTTTGGTGGCCCTTGGGCTGGGCCACAGGAAACCTGTGATTGGCCTCCATAAAACCAATCAAATCACGCCAATTCAAACAAATGAAAACGTGCCACTTGGAAAAATATAATTTGCCAAGGAATATTTCGTTTAACTGGTTAAATTGCCACGTGGGCATGCCCAGTCAGCTGTACAGACTGCTGACTGGGTTGTCCTGCATTTAAAAAAAATTCCTGTTTGACAAAGTGGAAAAAACTCATTTCTAGGAGCATACAGTGTCAGTTTTCCATGAAACGAGTTGCGTCGGGTTCAAAACGACCAGATCTATGCGGTTGTTCAGGTTCCACACCATTTCGTCAACTTTAATTTTTGAGCATAATTTTGAGCACCTAATCAATAACAACAATTCAAAGTCTACTTAGATGGGGATAGCGATGTTGATGTATAACATGAAAGCAAAGTTTGACATGTCGAATGCATGTTTCTCGACAATATTGAGGTAATTGACTTGCATGATCGATCAATTTCCTTATATTTTGTCACACAATCAAATTTAAAAATGGTCGAAATTATGAATGTTAAATATTGACATTGTACAATTATATTCCCCACCAAATACATGTTATTCAAATTTAAGGTTCTTTCGAGTGATAATATATTGCTGGGTAGCTGTGAAGAGGCAAAGTAGTTTTTGAAAATGTTGGGTGTTGAGTACATATCATATCATGCATGTCCAAATGATTGTATTATATATAAAGGAGAATATGCAAACAAAGAGATATGTCTGAAATGTGGGCATGACACATACCGTAATTTAAAAAAATGGGTAAATCACATGGTCCTCCTCATAAGATATTGAGGCACATGCCTATAATCCCAAGGATTCAAATACTCTTTCATTCCAAAGAACTAGTTATGTTGGAGGAGTTACATGCCTCACACAAAAGTGATTCAGGAGTTATGTGAATCCCAATAGATTCAATAAAAATGAATCATATAGAGGATACATGGCTTGAAAAATTCAAGGATGAAGCACGAAGTCTATGACTCAACATAGCCATGGATGGTGTCAACCCATATTCCCTGTAAAACACCAAAAAATTTGTTTGGCATGTAGTAGTTATCAATAACAATATCCTGCCATTGTTTTTTGTGAAAAATGAACATCTTATGTTGGCTTTCATAGTACCTGGTAGAAGAGAAGTGAAAAATATGGATGTCTACTTACAACCATTGGTAGAAGAATTTAAGGAATTATGGGAAGGGATACATGTGTATGATGTATCAAGACTCATCGCAACAAAGAGGAATTTTATGTTGTATGCCATATGTGCTTACACCATATATGATTATCCAGGCTTAGGATTTTTCTCTGGTAAATTATATTCTTATTGATTTGTTTAGTAGCAATATTGTTTCACATATTAATTTAATTCGTTGCAATTTTTCAGATCTTCATGGTCGCTAACATGCTGACCTGTATACAATAGTTTCACACATATTATAACAAAAGGGTATCATGGATGTAAATTTTGTGGACCTTCTCTGACAGCTAGGTGGTCCGACCACCTACAGAAGCCAGTGTATGAATGCTTCAGGGTATTCCTCCCAGAAGAACACCCTTACAGAAGAGCAACATCTTCTTTAAATGGTGAACTAGAAAGAACCCAAAGGCATAGAATAACGACATTGACTGGATGACTTAGATCATATTAGATAGAGAAGGATAAGGAGTTCATAGAAATGTTCGATTCAATTGGAGAGCCTATGTTCAATGATCCAAATTTCTTTGACAACTATGTTGAGAAATTTCCCATTGGGATGAAAATGAAATCTGTCTTTTATGAGCTCCCATATTGGGAGCATCTTAAGATTTCCCACTTACTAAATCCCATGAATATATTTAAAAATGTTTCATCATATTTATGGAGGCACATATCATGGAAAGAAAGTGACACATTGGTTGTTAGGAGAGATATTATTTCTTCAAAAACTAAAAAGAAACATTGGGCATGACAAGAAACTAGAGGAGAGGTTGGCCCCTCTTGGTATTTCAAAGAAGGTGATGTCTCATGGATTTTAAATAAAGATGAACTTTCTTTGGAAAAAGAAGTTATAATGAATGTGATGGTACCTTCTGTTAGGTCTCTGTAACAAGAAAGATTGGCAAAGTCCGATCACAGAGTTAACATCATTTCAACCAACTTTGGGATTCTAGGATCTAGCCCTCCTGAATCCGGAGAGGGATCTCTCCAATATGTACAAAGATGGATATTGTCTTTGAAGTTTAAAGTGATGATATTAGGCTAGTTATGAGGTCCAAGGGTTTTGTTTGGTCTTTTCAAATGATTGAACATAATTGCTGTCTGAGGCAGAAAGATCTATATGTAAATAGGTTCAACGGTGAGAAGTTGCAAGCAAAAGAATAAGCTTTGATCAAGAAGAGGGATGATGGCAAGTTGTCAATCCATTGGGCTATGGAGTCATAAGAGGATTTAATTGAAACATTCAGGTTCAAGAGTGATCTATGGGGCAAGTCATCTATGCCTAAGGATATCTTTAAAGTTTGATTTATGGAATGGGGTGATACAATAAGAAAGGGAAATAACAGATGCAGAACAAAGAGCAGCCCAGGATCTGGTAAGTACTTTGAAACTAACCAGCCTTTGACCAGGCACTTAAGGAAAACATAGAAGCAAACTAGGATCTGGTAAGTACTTTGAAACTATCCAGCCTTTGATACACTTCTGACAGAACACAGATAAAAAACAAAGGGAAACTTGAAGGCAACCTTTGGAGCAGAAACTAGCGGGCAGGGCTCACCTTTCTCCTCATCTTAGTTCTTCTTTACTTAGTTACTTCCAAGACAATCACCAAGATAACACAGAATGGCCCAAGATCTGATAAGTGCTTTGGAACTAGTCAGCTTTTGACACATCCTAAGGGAAACAGGCAAATAGTTGAGCAAACAAGAAAGGGACTCAGGGCTAACCTTTGGTTTCCTCAATTCATTCCTTACACAACATATATGAAAGTAACATTTAAAAACAACATTCAGCAGTGACGAAAAGATGAGGGAACGCCAGCATCTCTGTGCTTAGACTGAATTAAATTATTTCTAAATAACACAATAAGAAGAAAACATTGGGATAAATATTTTTCAGCCAGAGAAGGTCACTGGTGTACAGCAAACTCTAACACTGTTTAAACTGTTCTTTATAGTAGAAAATGAAACAAATTGAAAACAGAAATAAAATAACAAGTTACAGTGAGAATAACATCACCATCAACATAGACCAGGATCCCATAAATCAGCTTGTATTGATTGCTTCAAGCCGGTTACAATCTTCAAATCCAATGTTTTAATCCATCTCTTTTCACAATCTAACCTATCTGTTACAAGCAGAGCTCCAAGAGCCCATGAAACCACTATTTACAGTCAAGAGTTTTCCACTCAGAAACAGCTACAGCACTTCAGCAATTATATTGACAACCAACTAATCCAACCCCTCACTCATCTTCTTCTGGAGTATTTATAGAAGGATGAGGAGGTGAGATCTAATAAAAAGATCTCAAATACAATTAATGCAGAATTAATGTCTTCCTGGCCTGGGAGGCTCGATGAAGAATTTATACAGGTGTTCTACTGCATTTATGCGCTTATACTTATGAAGTAAGCTCGGAAGGAGCTTTTGTTGACATTTGAGGCTCTGCGTACTATTAGGGTTACTCTGCAAACATTCTGTCATTAAATCTGGTGCAGAAATAACTTCTTTGGTTGTTCCGAGGCATAATATCTGATCTTGTTCAATAAATTCATCCTCTGATTGAGCATTCTGAGGCAATAGGTGGCACTGTGGTGGTTGAGGAATCAATTTGCCTCAAAGTATGGCGGTGGAGGCAATTTTCCGATGAACACTTTTAGGTTTTGCTTTAATCCGTGAGCGAAGCTGGGGATTAGGCTTCTGATAACCGTCTTAGCCGTAATCCCCGTCAATTTATTCATAAAACTACTGCTCTGGTTCACTCGCCTTCAAAATCTGATACTCTTTCTCTGCTCTGATATCGACGGCATTCTTCAAGCTTTACAGGGATGTGCGGCAACCAAGGCTCATGAAACCTTGTTGATATCATTGTTCTTCACCGTATGATCGATTCCCTGGATTAATCGGAAGGACTGGAGTCGTCACCCTCATCCTTTAGATTTTCATAGAATACGAAGAAAAAACCTTAAAACCTACAAAATACAAGAAAATGAGGAAATCCTGCGTTATATGGATAGACTGCATTGGAGGGCGTGCGGGAAAATGGGGCGATCAGAGCCGTTGATCGTATTGCGATCAACGGTTGGGGGCGCTTTGGACGGTCAACGGAGAAAAAGGTGGTCTGGGCGACGGAATCGGGAGAACGACTGGGAGCCGTCGATCTACAGAGATCGACGGTGGGAATCGACTCTTGAATGCGCCGGGGAAGATTTAACAAACGGGTAAGTTCGTTAAAGATCGAGCGGAAGTGGCGATTACCAACCGTCGGATGGGAGGGCCCAGATCCGACGGTGAGGGGGAATCCCGCTGCGGGGCCACTGGACGAGGGTTAACGCGTGGGCGATGGAATTTGCACGGTGGTTTTGGAGTGAGGTGGAGGATACGTGTCGGCCAGCGGGTGGAATCGCTGGACGACGGGAGAAAACCATTTAACGTGGAAAGCGGTGCGGGATACATACCACGGTTTTGAAAACGAGCGCGGGGGAAAAAAGGGGGGGTCCACCAGGGTATGGGGTACACTCCGCACCGTTGATCCGTGGGACAGATCGACGGTCGAGTTTTAATGTAATTTCTTCGGCGGGGAACTTTATGAAAAATAAAATAAAACTCGATTTTGCGTTTAACAAAGGTTTTTCAATGTTTTTCGGGCAAAAATAAGTTTCAAGAGTTAAGCGCCTGTCGGATTTAGCACATGGTTCTGGCGTCGGGGCATATGGAGGAAAACACGGAAAGGGGCTTAGCCTGAGGGGCTAAAACCTAACGCATAGAAACGTATGTTTTCTATGGTTTTTTTAACTGATTTTTTGCAAAAGGAGAAAGGTTCCGACAGGTCAAAAAGTGGGTTTTTAACCTTGGGAAATGAGATTATTGGAGGGGTAAGGGATATAACAGGGTTTGGTGGGGTTTTTATGTATGAAAGGAGACTTGAAGAAATGGAGGGAAGACGGAAGAAGGGGAGAGGGAAAAGGAGGAGGATGCAGCAATATTTGACTAGGATCTTCATGGAATATCAGAGGCAGAGAGGAGGAAGAGTACGTAGGACCAACCAGTAGTTTAGAATCTTACCAACAGACTTCAAGTACCAACAATTTTAGGCCTGAATTTGTTTCTTGAAGGCTGCAAAGAAAATTTAGCCACCAGCTGATATAATTTGAAAAAATATAGGTGGCTAACAGTGGCTCCACTTGGGGATGGTGCCTTCTTGAAGGCATCAAGAATTCAGACTTGATTTCTCTGGGATGCTGACTGGTGTCTGACCCATCACTTGCTCTTGCTTTTCTTCTGGACAAAATAATGTCAGTCATGAAAGAGAGATGAATTTCATCAATACAACTTCTACCTACCCCAATCCTACTGATCTAACATTTTTTCTTCATTAGAGTGCACTTGGATTGGCAAACTCTTTACATAACATTTTATTCTTTTTTGAAAACAGGAAATCTAATCTACTTCTACTCCTTATTTCTCCCTGAACTCAGATTAAACAGTTGAGCTCAGATATTCCTCTACCTAATCTACTGTCTGTTGGGATTAAACAGTCCAACAAACTTTCATTCTCTAATTTCTACAACAGAAATTTAAAAATATTCAAGTCGAGATTGCGCTGTTCGACTTGCTATGATCTATGGCATAAAGACAAGCTACTCATAGATTATTAGTTGCAGAAAATTTTAAATCAAAACAGAAGGCTTAAGATCTGAAAATTTCTTGTTATGGCCTTCTCTTATCTTTGCAGCTCTGTTTTTCCTTTTTGGTGAGCTATCTTTGCTTCTCTTCTGGTTCAAGTTTTGAGCGAATTAGAACCAGGTCTCTTCTCTCCGACTCAGAAATTGGAGTAGTTTTGAGTCATCTCTTTGGAACTTTGGTTCAGATTTTGAGCTGGTTTGAACCTTAATTTCTATCCTACTCTATCTACTGATAAGCCAAGATTAAACAGTTTGGCAAATCAAATTTGCTACCCTATCAACAGAAAATTGAAAGCTAATTAGTCAAGATTAAACAGTTTGACCAATTAGAAGTGTGTTTCAAGGAGTGGCATTTAGGCTTGCACACTTTCAGATTTATTTCTCTTTTTTGGCATGGGGCTTTGCCTTTCTTGTTTTCATTTCTGCCCTCTTTTCTTTCTTTCTTTGTTTTTTTGTATTTTTTGATTTTTCATAGCTTTAAATGCAATGGTGGATGAAATATTTACAGTGGAAAAAAAGGTGAAAAGGCTTCAAACATGAAATAATTTAAGACCGGTAATGCTTAAGCATCCTGCCATTGACAGGACCCCCAAACAATTCTGCTCCGTTCAGCTCTTGTAAGAAGAATGCATTGTTCCCAGCAACTGAATGAACGGAGTAAGGGCCAAGCCACAGATTGTCAAATTTACCATGCTTTCCCTTGTCCTCCCTCTTTGAGTCCCACTTTAAAACTTTGTCCCCAATTTTGAAATTGCCGGCCTTTGTTCTTCTGTCAAATATCTTCTTGATATTGTCTTGCTTCTGTAATGCTTTGTGGTACACTTCCTCTCTGGTTTTCTGAAGATGAAGGGTCTGATTTATTCTTCTGATTATGTCATTCTCTTCAGTCTGTAACTCTTGAATTAACTTCATAACTGGTACACCAAGGCTGTTAGGAAAAATTGCATCTGTACCATACACAAGCTGGAAGGGTGACATACCAATGGATTTCTTCAATGTTAATCTGTCAGCCCAAAGTGCATGGATCAGCTTTGTGTGCCGAGACTTCTTGTTGTCCTCCAACAGTTTCTTTATTATGTTCACCAAGCTTTTGTTGGAAGATTCCGCAAGTCCATTACCTTGAGGGTAATAGGCTGTGGAGTGCCCCAATGTTATCTGATACTTATGACAGAATTCAACCATTTTATTTGATCCAAATGCTGCTGCATTATCTGTAATGATCTTGGTAGGACAGCCAAATCTGGAAAGGATATTGGTTTCTATGAATTTTATGATAACTGAATCATTGGCCTGTCTACAAGGAATGGCTTCTATCCACTTAGTGAAATAGTCTGTGGCAGTAAGGATCCACCTATGTTGGGCAGAGGATGGTGGGTGGATTTCTCCTATGAAGTCAAGTCCCCACTGTTGAAAAGGGGCTTCAACAGTAATTGGATGCAGAGGAAGGGGTAGTAATCTTCTCTTGCCCTCAAACAATTGGCATTTATGGCAAGTGGTTGTCATTTTGTGTACATCAGGAAAAAGAGTAGGCCAATAGAAACCAGCCCTCAAAATTTTGTTAGCTGTTGACTTCCAGTACAAATGGCCTCCACACTCCCCTTCATGGAATTCCTGCTTAATCTTTTCTGCATCAAACTCAGGCAAACATTTAAGCAATATACCACTAGCATTTTTCCAATAAAGACATTTATCAATAATGCAATAGTTTACAACTTTTAACTTTAGGAATCTTGCCTTTGTTTTGGATAAACTAGGAGGTGTATTTAGATTAAGCAAAACATAAACAATATCAGTATACCAAGGAGAATTCGTGAAATGATCTTCAACAATAGGAGTTGAGAACTCTTCTTGGTAATCCAAAGCATTAATCATATTAATATCAAGAACTTCACAATTTGATTCAGCCATTAATTTAGCTAGACCCTGACCTTTGATGAGCTTAGTGGGTTTTATCTCTAAATCATATTCAAGAATAACAGCAATCCACTTACCTCTCTTACCATCCGGATCCTGGGTTAGAATATCTTTAACAACTGAATTTGGGACAAAGGAAATGATGTGTGAGTGAAGGATGTATACCCTGAAGTCTTTTAAAGCTTTTACCAAAGAAAAAGCCTGTTTTTCCATAATGTTATACCTCAAAGGGGCATCCCTCAATGCCTTGCTAAAGAATGCAATGGGCTGCTCTTGCCCTTGTGGATTTTTCTGTAAGAGGACAACAGCTATAGTATGTTCTGATGCAAATGAGAAGATATACAAATCTTTTGAAAAATCAGGACTTATGAGAACCGGTGTTTTGGTTAACGCTTGTTTCACCAGCTCAAAGGATGTCTTTGCTTCTGAGGTCCATTTTACCCCTTGCTCCTTTTTTAACATGTTTGTGATATTCCTAAGGAGCTCGGCCAGGTTGGGGATGAACCTTCTCAAAAAGTTTATCTTTCCAATGAAAGACTACAACTCTTTGATATTTCGAGGATGGGAGATTTGCAATATGGCCTCAATCCTCATGGGATCTATCTTTATGCCCTGCTCTGAAATGATATGCCCAAGAAGCTTACCTTCTTGGAGACCAAATAATGTCTTCTTGGGGTTCAAAGATATCCCAAACCTTCTGCACTTCTCGAAAACTTTCCTCAAATGTTCTAAGTGTTCTTCATCTGTTTTTGAAAACACAGTTACATCATCAAGATAGATAATGATGAAGAAGCCCAATTCTTCCGAGAATGCTATGTTCATGGCTCTCTGAAAGGTTGCTCCAGCATTCATTAGACCAAAAGGCATTTTCACATACATGAAAGTGCCCCATGGTGTAGTAAAAGCTGTCTTTAATTGATCATCAGGGTGGACTAGGACTTGATTATACCCTGAATAGCCATCCAGCAAAGAAATTCTTCTAGACCCCACCACCCTTTGCAAAATATGATCCATCTTGGGTAAAGGGTAGTTGTCTTTTAATGAAGCTTTGTTTAAGTTTCTGAAGTCTATACAAAGCCTGATTTCTCCAGTCTTCTTCCTAACTGACACCAGATTAGATACCCACTCAGAATACCTAATAGGGACAATAATACCAGCATCGTGCATCTTCATGATTTCCTTCTTAACCAATGGCAACTGGACAGGGTTGATTCTGCGCAGTTTCTGTTTGAATGGTTTTTGGTTTTCTTTAAGAGGGATTTTATGCTGTATTATTTCAGTGTCATAGGATTTAAGATCTTCGTAACTCCAAGAAAAAACATCAGAAAATTCTTTGAACAGCTCTAAGTATTTGAGTTTAATGTGAGTTGGTAAAGTTTTAGACAGTTTGATCAATTTCGGTTTTTCCTCACTGCCTATATTACATTCCTCCACTTCAGTTTCTACAGGTTCCAGTTTCGGTTTGTTGGCCACATCATCAAAATCAAACAGTTCTTCTAGAGGGGCCAAACCCTTGGGCAGACTATCATTATTAGAATGCAGAGTTTCCATTTCTTCTGTTTCAGATTTTGCACTTAATTCTATTTGGTTTCTAGATATGATAGTCTGAAGGTTTATATCTACCAGCTGTGGGGATGGTTCTTCTTCACCAAGAAAATTTTCTTCACTGCAGTCTGTATCATAGTCTGAATCTGAACTATGGGGTTCAAACTCATTTCTGAATTGCATGAAGTCTTCTATTTGTTTATCTCCATCAAATACCTGCCAATATTTCTTGTTATCTGGGATAGCTGGTCTGAATTTTATCCGAGAGGTGTCATCATACAGCATTGGGCAGGTTCTAGCAGCAAAGGCTAAATTGTGGGCTGCAATGTTTCTTTTTCTTGGGACAAAAGATAAGGTGTACTCCTCAAATGTTTTCAAAAGATCAATGACATCATTCCTGTAGGCCCTAAGTCTGGGGTGATTTGCATTATACTCCCCATTAACTTGCCTAATGATTAATTCAGAATCCCCATATACATTGATTCTTTTGGCACCTAATTTTTTCAAAAGATGCAAGCCTAAGAGAAGGGATTCATATTCTGCTATGTTGTTGGAACACTGAAAGTTTAATTTGCATGAGCTACATTCTGTATGATTATTTTCAGTGTTAGTGATCCAGACACCTGCACCAACATTTGTTTTGGTGCATGACCCATCAAAATACATAGTCCAGAGGGGTAGATTTTCAGTTTGGTGTATGGACTTTGTATCATTTGATTCCTCAAGTTCCTCATCGGGTTGAGGACTGTCTCCCTGACTGCCAAAATTTAAGTTCGAAGGATCAATAACTTGCAGTTCAAGATCTGAGTTTAGTTCGCTAAGATCTTCAGACACAATAGACTGGTCCGGCATTTCAGCGTTGTGTCCCTCTCCCTCTGTTTCAGTCATCATTTCCTTTGAAATGACTTGTCCCGTAAGTGTTTCATCATTGAACATGATGAAAGAATCAAGGCTCGTGCTTATAGCATAGAGAGGGGAGTTTTGAGGCCGATCTTGACTTGTCACTGTGTACTGCATGTGGGATTCCCTGTAAAGTCTTCTAGTTTGATTAAAAACAGGGATAGTCGCGTAAGTCATATCCATCTGCATGGTTCCCTGCAACTTAGCACCCTAAGATCTTGATAAAAGCATTCCATACTTTGGGGGGACATCAGCCACAACAACATCCATGACTAAACATTTGGCTGGGATCTGGGCTAAGTTAACACAGAGATCCTTTATCAATCCTAGACATTTAACTCTGCTTGAGTCAAAGGAGTACAAATATTTGTAAGGTCTGGTAATTTCAAGACCCAGGCTTTCCATTACAGCTTTTGGCATTAAATTATGGGAAGCGCCTGAGTCATGCATAGCATTGTGCAGAATTTTGTCATGAACGTTTAAGCTTACATAAAAGGGAGGGATAGGACCCTCTTGGAACTTTCCTTCAATCTCGGGACCAAAAATAAGCTCTGGTTGGTCATCATTAAGATTGAGGGTGTCTTCATTATTTTCTAAGTTCAAAGACTTCAAAATTTTGGACCTATATACATGTTGGGCAGCCAACTCAGTCAAAGGAACAGAAATTTTGATCTTCGAGATTTCCTGTTCAAGGCTAAAAAGGTTTTGACTCTTTAAAACGTTGATTTCAACCTTGTTTGCTGCCATTTTATCAACAATAACAACTTGCTGATTTGGTTTATCTACAGTTGAACCAGTTGTTTTACCAGGAGTACTAACTGAGGTGCTAGTACTACTAATGTTTGCACTCTGTTTTTCAGTATTTTGAGTGTCTTTCTCTTTACCACTACCAGAATTATCAGCCACTGTTTTGTCTTTTTGTTTGATTGTTTTAGACTTGGTTGCAGTGTTGTCTTGAGAGGGCTTGTCAGAGGTTTTATTGTTGGGGGTTTGTTGATTAGATCTACTTCTAAGTTCATATTCCCTTAAAGGCTCTATGACAGTGTTTTCCATATTTTGATAGTAATTCTGATTATCTTCTCCTCTGTCATCACAATGTGTATAAAGACCTTGTTTTTCATCATAATGAACCTCAAAATCATCATCATCTACCCCAAATAAGTTTATATCATCTTCCTCTGTTATCTGATCTGTTTGTTCAACCTCACTTAAAAAGTTCTGATGAAAGGGAGGGATGATCTGCTGATCATCTTCCCTGGGTCTGTTTGGAGGCTGATTTCTTCTAAGATTCTGATTCTGGTTTTGGTTTCTGTTTTGAGGAGCGCTTTGACTTAAACTTGCTTGCGCTCTCTCTAGAATGCTCATTTTCTTCATCATTTCTTCCATCATTCTTTCCATCTTTGAGCTTGAAGTGGAAGGGGTGGATTCCTCTCTAAAAGATACTCTCTTTTCCGCTTTCATCCTTTCTCTCTTCTCCATGAGGTTAACCTCCACGGAAAGAGCACCTCTTTGCATATCTTCAAGGGTTGTAAAGACTCTTTCTCTGAGTGAATACGTCATGTCTGGATCAAACCCTTCAGGAAATTTGTTTAAGGCTGATCCTTGAGGAGGTTTCAGTTCAGGGGAAAGTGCATTATACACACTGTTGAATCTGGTACAATAAGCTTGTACGCTTTCCCCAGGGTTCCTATGGAGATTGTTATAGTCGGCAAGGACTTGGAGAGGGTTCTTCCTTACTTCCCATTTGTTTAAGAATGTTTGATGGAAGGCTTGGAGATCGTTAATACTATGGGGGGTTAAACCTTTAAACCATTTTCTCACTTCTCCCCCCAAACTTTGAGCAAACAATCTGATTTTGACAGATTCATTATCAATTTCATTTCTGTCAAAGTAGTCATTCATCTTGTCCACATGTTGAGACGCTGTTATAGTGTTATTAGCATCATATAATGGAATTTTGGACTGATAATCTTGTGGAAGATTGGCTAATGGTACAGGAAGGACTAAGGGAGCATACCATGCTGCCATGATATGTGGTGGGGGTGGATTTACAAGAGGAGGTGTGGGTTGAAGTGGAGTGGTTTGAACAATGGATGAAAGATGAACAGAAGTGGATGGAACAGCAGTAGATCTCTGAGCTGATCTCGGATGAGAGACACCTAGATTATGTAAGAAATATAAATCAGGAGGTGTTGATTCTCTATTCTCAAGAGTTTCACTTGTTTCGGGAGATAAACGTGTGGGCTCAGAATCTAACTGATCTAAATCACCAAATGACCTAGTTCTGAATGGGTTTAATAAGTCAATTTGTGATTCATGAAGAGCTGAAAGGTTTTCAGGAACTGAATTAGCTCTTAGGAGTGGTCTGAAAATAGTTGAGGATTGTATCCTAGGAGACTTCCTGAGAATTCTTTCTGGGTTATCAACTATCTCGGGAGGATCTGGGTCAGGATGGGCTCTAGTGTGAATCTTTTTAGGAGCCACAATTTTTATATGTTTAGACCCAACTAAACAAGAGAAGCTCAACCAGATATGACAATCTTTAGACGGTTAACTAATCTTGTTTTCTCAATTCGAATCCTGCAGTCCTTTAACTGAGTTTGAATGTCGTTCTAATGATAAGGGTTCTTTCCAGTGGAGTCTTAAGGTCTGTTCAGGATGGTGGAGTCGCCAGGTGGAAGGTTCAGAGTGTTTTCAAAGGAGTGCACTGTCCACCACAGTGTTTGTGAAACATTCCTTTTCAAGGATATCTCAAAACACAACAAACTCTAACCAGAGATTGACTGGGAGGGCATTCACCAGATATGTCACCCCTAAAGGGGATGAGATCCAGAGGCTACCTGGCCCTTTCCAGACTCTGTCTAAGAGTATAGGGTAAAACACATCAAAGACGTATACAAGATATCAAAAACTAGTGTTTTACTACCAATCTGAAATGTTTTTGGTATTTTCTGAATTGTTTATATTTGTGGTTTAAAAGAATGTCCTAACTTTGCCTCAAAACTTAGCTACGGTTATGAAACAAAGACAGTCTATCCTTGTGGCTAAGCTAGCTGATTTTCCAAGGTTAGATAAAAACTTAAAAGAATCCTAGGATTGACCTAGTTTGTCACTGATTCAATTGATCTTCATCCTAATTACCATTTGTTGGTAGTGCTTGAAAAGGCTGCTTATGACTCTCAAAATGTTATGAAGATTCTGGGTAAGGCTCCCCAGTGGAGTCGCCAGAAATTTTAGGTTCTAGTGGCTCAAGCTGGTTAATAAAGCAAGTGCTCCATGAACCCCAACGCAAGCTTCTTTATGAATAGATTTGAATGTAGAAGTTTCTGAGTTTTTTCCCCAGTGGAGTCGCCAGAAATGTTAGGTCTCTGTAACAAGAAAGATTGGCAAAGTCCGATCACAGAGTTAACATCATTTCAACCAACTTTGGGATTCTAGGATCTAGCCCTCCGGAATCCGGAGAGGGATCTCTCCAATATGTACAAAGATGGATATTGTCTTTGAAGTTTGGGGTGATGGTATTAGGCTAGTTATGAAGGTCAAGGGTTTTGTTTGGTTTTCTCAAATGGTGGAACATAGCTGCTGTCTGAGGCGGAAAGATCTATATGCAAATAGGTTCAAAGGTGAGAAGTTGCAAGCAGACAGAACAAGCTTTAATTCTAAAGAAAGATGATGGCAAGTTTTCAATCCATTGGGCTATGGAGTCATAAGAGAATTTAATTGAAACATCTAGGTTCAAGAGTAATCTATGGGGCAAGTCATCTAGGCCTAAGGATCTCTTTGAAGTTTTATTTATGGAATGGGGTGATACAATAAGAAAGGGAAATAACAGATGCAGAACAAAGAGCAGCCCAGGATCTGGTAAGTACTTTGAAACTAACCAGCCTTTGACCAGGCACTTAAGGAAAACATAGAAGCAAACTAGGATCTGGTAAGTACTTTGAAACTATCTAGCCTTTGATATACTTCTGATAGAACACAGATTAAAAACAAAGGGGAAACTTGAAGGCAACCTTTGGAGCAGAAACTAGCGGGCAGGGCTCACCTTTCTCCTCATCTTAGTTCTTCTTTACTTAGTTACTTCCAAGACAATCACCAAGATAACACAAAATGGCCCAAGATCTGATAAGTGCTTTGAAACTAGTCGGCTTTGACATCCACAAGGAAACGGACAAATAGTTGAAGCCAAACAGAAAGGGACTCGGGGCAGCACAGTTCCTCAATTCATTCCTTACACAACATATGTAAATAACATTTAAAAACAACGTTCGTACGTTAATAGAAAAGATGAGGAACGCCGGGCATCTACGATAGCAAGCCACAATATTTCATTTCTAAATAACACAATTGAGAAGAAAACATTGGGATAAAAGATTTTTCAGCGAGGAGAAGGTCAGCGTGCTGCAAAGTGACTCTAACAACATTTAAAGCTTTATTCTTTACGAACGGAAAATGAAACAAATTGAAAACAGAAATAAAATGACAAGTTACAGTGAGAATAACATCACCATCAGCATAGACCAGGATCCCATAAATCGGCTTGTATTGATTGCTTCAAACCGGTTACAATCTTCAAATCCAATGTTTTAATCCATCTCTCTTCACAATCTAACCTATCTGTTACAAGCAGAGCTCCAAGAGCCTATGAAACCACTATTTACAGTCAAGAGTTTTCCACTCAGAAACAGCTACAACACTTCAGCAATTACATTGACAACCAACTAATCCAACCCCTCACTCATCTTCTTCTGGAGTATTTATAGAAGGATGAGGAGGTGAGATCTAATAAAAAGATCCCAAATACAATTAATGCAGAATTAATGTCTTCCTGGCCTGGGAGGCTCGATGAAGAATTCACAAAGGTGTTCTACTGCATTTATGCGCTTATACTTATGAAGTAAGCTCGAAGGGAGCTTTTGTTGACCTTTGAGGCTCTGCGTACTATTAGGGTTATTCTGCAAACATTCTGTCATTAAATCTGGTGCAGTAATAACTTCTTGGTTGTTCCGAGGCATAATATCTGATCTCGTTCAATAAATTCATCCTCTTATTGAGCATTCTGAGGCAATAGGTGGCACTGCGGTGGTTGAGGAATCAATTTGCCTCAAAGTATGGCGGTGGAGGCAACCTCTGATGAACACTTTTAGGTTTTGCTTTAATCTGTGTTCGAAGCTGGGGATTAGGCTTTTGATAACTGTCTTAGCCGTAATCCCTGTCAATTTACTCATAAAACTGTTGCTCTGGTTCACTCCGTCTTCAAAATCTGATACTCTTTCTCTGCTCTGATATCGACGACATTCTTCAAGCTTTACAGGGATGTGCGGCAACCAAGGCTCATGAAACCTTGTTGATATCATTGTTCTTCACCGTATGATCGATTCCCTGGATTAATCGGAAGGACTGGAGTCGTCACTCTCATCCTTTAGATTTTCATAGAATACGAAGAAAAAACCTTAAAACCTGCAAAATACAAGAAAAATGAGGAAATCCTGCGTTATATGGATAGACTGCATCGGAGGGCGTGCGGGAAAATGGGGCGATCAGAGCCGTTGATCGTATTGCGATCAACGGTTGGGGGCGCTTCGGACGGTCAACGGAGAAAAAGGTGGTCTGGGCGACGGAATCGAGAGAACGACTGGGAGCCGTCGATCTACAGAGATCGACGGTGGGGGTCGACTCTTGAATGCGCCGGGGAGGATTTAACAAATGGGTAAGTTCGTTAAAGATCGAGCGGAAGTGGCGATTACCAGCCGTCGGATGGGAGGGCCCAGATCCAACGGTGAGGGGGAATCCTGCTGCGGGGCCACGGGACGAGGGTTAACGCGCGGGCGATGGAATTTTCACGGTGGTTTTGGAGTGAGGTGGAGGATACGTGTCGGCCAGCGTGTGGAATCGTGGCGAGCAAGAAAAGTGCCATCACGGCGTTAAGTAATCGGGGACGAAACCGTGAGAAGGAAGAACGGTTGCGGGAAACAAGGGGGGGTCCACCAGGGTATGGGGTACACTCCGCACCGTTGATCCGTGGGACAGATCGACGGTCGAGTTTTAATGTAATTTCTTTGGCGGGGAACTTTATGAAAAATAAAATAAAACCCGATTTTGCGTTTAACAAAGGTTTTTCAATGTTTTTCGGGCAAAAATAAGTTTCAAGAGTTAAGCGCCTGTCGGATTTAGCACATGGTTCTGGCGTCGGGGCATATGGAGGAAGAAACGGAAAGGGGCTTAGCCTGAGGGGCTAAAACCTAACGCATAGAAATGTATGTTTCTATGGTTTTTTTAACTGATTTTTGCAAAAGGAGAAAGGTTCCGATAGGTCAAAAAGTGGGTTTTTAACCTTAGGAAATGAGATTATTGGAGGGGTAAGGAATATAACAGGGTTTGGTGGGGTTTTTATGTATGAAAGGACACTTGAAGAAATGGAGGGAAGATGGAAGAAGGGGAGAGGGAAAAGGAGGAGGATGCAACAATATTTGACTAGGATCTTCATGGAATATCAGAGGCAGAGAGGAGGAAGAGTATGTAGGACCAACCAGTAGTTTAGAATCTTACCAACAGACTTCAAGTACCAACAATTTTAGGCCTGAATTTGTTTCTTGAAGGCTGCAAAGAAAATTTAGCCACCAGCTGATATAATTGAAAAAATATAGGTGGCTAACACCTTCTTTATATGGGTCTTCACTACGACATTGCTTCATTGTGGATGATTGTTTGTCAAGGTTGAAATCTCATGACTATTTGAACCTTTTAAGAGTACGTATGTCAAAAGCATGATTTTATTATTTTATATTTTATGTAATGGGATATTTTATAATTAATTTTTATATAATGTACTATTTAATGTGCAATGTCATTATCCTCTGCTCATGCGTGGGTGTGTGAACCATTACTCCCCCAAAGACCTATGATGTGCCATATCTAAATTATCTCCATTTGTACGTTGGATCACATGAAAGGTGATTCATATGGATAGTATTCCATGGTGGCGTCAAGAGATATCTGAAATTGTTTGTACGTTTGAGAAGGAACTGCCGACGAGTTTCATGGAATTGCAAGTTCATCTTCTAATCACCTAGTAGATCAGGTTGAATTAGTAGGGGTCATTTCTTGTCGTGGGATGTTCTTCTTAGAGAGGTACATGAATAAATTGAAAGGTTTTGTTCGACAAAGGGTAAAAATCGAGGGTATATGGCAGAGGGGTATATATCGTATGAGTCTTTCTATTATGCAAGTGATTACATCAAGCAGATCGACAACACACTAGGTGCGGTGATTAGGGACGACGAAAGGGATGAAGACAAAAGAGAATAGGATCTTCTCAAAACAAATGGAAATAGGTGCATGATAAAGAGTAAGTGAAAACTCATCATTTGTCAAATTACTACACAATAACTATTCACATTGAACTTCATATTAATGCATATTTTGATCTCATGTGTACTATATATATATATATATTGGTTTGATTTCATTAGTGAATTTAAAAATTAAAGCCATCAAAAATTCATTCTTTACAATATGGAAGTGGCACAACTGTGGGTCACATTGTACGAAGAGAAGAGGAGGAAATGGGACAATGACAAGAAATAATTCAAATGGCTGAATGGCATAAGCACGACTTATAGTTTAAAAGAAAATATGTCAATGACATGCACTAACAGTTGGGTCGTTGAACAATTCAAAGAGAAATACAGTGCATCTAGTCGTTACCCGCATGCTGAAGAGGATGCGCTAAACATAGGGATTGGGTGCAACAACTCGGTAATTATAATCTCTTTTTGTATAGTTATAACTTCATATTGCACCTTTGAATTGTAATATATATATATATATTTTATAATTATGTTTGAGTAATTAGACACATGGCACCGTGATTTTTTTTTTCAGTTTTTTATAGATGCATTTGTTCCCATATATGTGGGCATATGGACATCATTTTTGCACGGAGGATGCCAATGATGGATGGTCGTACTAGCCACCATGATCAAAACCTAATGCAGGGGACATTAGGTTACGTTGGAAAGATACAAGAGATCATTCAAGTGGACTTATCTTCATTCTAATGTGCTATTTTTAGGTGCAGCTGGTGGGACACATTTGATCAAAATAATGTAAAGGAAGCCTTTGCGATAGTGGGCCGATATCTATCAACTCTAAAAAGATGTGGCATGAAGCTAGGGAGCCTTATGTTTTCTCAAAACACTGCAACCAGGCATTTTTAACCCATATGTGTTAGATAGGGATTGGTGGTTCATATTAAGACACAACCTTAGATCAAAACATGTGTTTGAGAACAACAATGTTATCATGCCAAGCGTTGAGGAAGATAATCAAGGTGATGAAAATGGAGAGTGATATGTACTTGTGTTATTTTATCATTTATATTATTGTTATATGTTTTTATTTTCATTATTTTGCTAAGTATTTCCAATTGTTGTTGCTCCCTCTGCTGACGTCTCTCATACATTATTAACATTAAAAGACATCAGCTTCATAAGTAAAATACATTTTTTTTTATTAAATGAAAAATGTATTTGTTAATATGGAAACATAACTTTCAATTAAGAAAAAAAAAATTATTGGTGCGCAAAAAACACAGTCATGCACCGGTTCAATGCTCTATAAAACAAAATCACACCGTAGGCGGTACGCACATAACTATGACGCACCGCTGTTGGTTCACAATTTTAAATTTTTGTAGTGGTGCATCACACTTATGCACTAGTGCGCATGTATAACATTTTCACACCGAGACGGAATATTCACGTTATCAAACACACCAATATATAGCTATAGTTTTAAACATTATTTAGGCAATCCGTTGGGTAAATATGATAGCACCGATGCGATCAAAACATACCAAGCGCGCCCCATTTGTGATGGTGAATAAGAGGCATTTGTCTTAGTTTCAAATAGACTTGATTATGCATTTTTGTTTCCTCTTTAGATTATGTAGAATAAATATCTATTTTTTATGTATTTGTAACTATATTAATTCTTTATCGTTGCGAACATGATGTAATATTAGCTAGGAGAAATGTGAAAACCATGATTTTCAGTGAATATCTCGTGATTATTTAATTTGTATTATTTAAACTATATTATTTAACTCATATTTATTATTAAAAAGAGTTAAATTTAAACCACTACAATAGCAAATAAAGAACCAAAATAACATCAAAATGTTATATCTTTATTATAAAAAAAAAAGTTCACTTGCCTCTTTAAGGGAGAACTTCCAATAGAGCAAATCCCCAACTACAAGTAACTTGATCATACACCTTATTTTACATTTTTTTATCCTCATCTTTAGAGAGATAAATTTAAATTTAAATTGGTAAGAGCTGCTATAAAGATTAAATTTAAATTGCTTGAAAATCATAACTTTAGTAATAAAATAAATTTTATAAAAATAGATTTTTTTAAGTTGTATTAAATCTAAATTAATTCACTGAGAGGCGCTCTACAACTCAGTATGGAAGAGATGTTGTCACATAACTTTACATTTAAAAATAATAATATGTGGAAGAAATCTAATGAGTAAAAAATATAATTTATTTTACTACAAGGAAAAAAATGTAAAATAGTATTATTGATATTACATTATGTGTAATTCATTCTATGTTCCATTTACATGTGAAATTTAAAATAAAAATATATTTATAACAAAAAATATTTTACTCACAACCATAAGTAAAAACTTTCAATGTCCATATTAAATAACATTACTTTATAGATACTTTAAAGAGAAATAAAGTAATTTAAATTGAAAATTTTCATATTTTCACTTTAGTGAGAAAGATTGAGAGAATTCTTATTCCATTAATAGTTGCTTTATAATTCAATGTATGAGAGATATTTGTAAAATTTTCAATGTTTAATATGGATTTGATATGTGATATTTTATAAAATAAAAATAATAAAAATAATTACATGTATATATACAGGGAAAAATACGAGGGGACATATTTTAACATTTTAATACAAGAACGTGAATTATAAATAAAATATTTCAATGTCAACTACATATATATTATACGAGATGCCTAGATCCACCAAGTGCCTAGAGGGATCAAATAACTTTTCACTCAAAACGATGTTTGCATCACAAGGGATTTGATCCCTCTTGGCGCTTGGCAGATGTAGAGTTAAAATGGATCTAGGCTACAAATTAAAAAAAAATTATGACTTAAGTTTTTTAAATTTAACAATAGATTGAATTTTATAAACCAATGTTGAATTAATTAAATTGTAATTTTGAATAATTTATTATTAATAATATTTTATATTAAAAATTGGATGAGTTACACATTTTAGTCTTTTAAAGAACTAATTAATTATTTTACCTTTAATTATTTTTATCGTTGTGAGTTTTGAAACATTTTACTAATTAAGTTAGATTGAATATCAATGAATTATCTAAGTAATAGAAAAATATTTATCGTAATTTTACAATCATAGTTTCAACCATACTAAAATTTGTAATTTATAAAAACATTTTTGCATTTTTTTTTTAAAGTAAGCCATGCAATTTCATATATAAAAGTTTGATATAAATTCACTAATACATAATCTATAGTAAACACTATTTCATAAAAATAAACATCCTGACAATAATCATCTAACAAACATAAACATCATCTAAGATACACATTTGAATTCACTACCATAATATAAGATATTATTTTTTGGGATTCAACTACGTTAAGAAAGTCATTCAACTATGACCATAGTATAATTATATACACTTTTAGTAGCACATATAAATGTCATTAATTAGCTCAAAATTCTAATAATCTAATAGGGAATCATCATCGTGATCACATCTAACAAAACACAAAGATTATAATCTAACATCATCACCACACACATCAAATTAATATAAATATCATGTCAAATTAAGTACATCTGCAAGCACATTAAATGAACATATCTAACATGACCTAATGATATACACATCAACACCAACATATAAATTAAGTACATAAATATGAAGAAAAAAATATGCACCTTATACACACACACACACACACAGACACACACACACACAAAAGTCAAATAACTATATCATGAAGTCAAATAAGTGCAATCAAATATCTGATACCACGAACGTAATAGTGCCTGCAGCTTGGTCTGAAGTAGAAGACGATGGATGGTCAACTATTTCCAGATCAAGTAGGTATATCAAACTCAACTGAGGTGGAGGAATAAGAGGTGGCTGGTCTGTAGTAGAAGGTAGATGGTCTGCAAGAGAAGGTGGTTGATCTGATCTATCGAGAGAAACATACAACACATAATGTAGCTCTCGCATATGATCATCATCATGTGACTGACGAGCATGTGTACTACCAGAAGGATCACCGAAAGCCTCACAAACATGATCTGATGGGGTGGCACCACCAGAAGCATCATCATCATGATAATGATCATCACCCTCATCATCATGATCATGATCATCACCCTCATAATCATGATAATGATCATCACCCTCATCATCATGATCATGATCATCACCCTCATCATCATGATAATGATCATCACCCTCATCATCATGATCATGATCATCACCCTCATCATCATCATGACCACCCTCATCTGATGGATGTGTTTCTTCATGATGCCATGCATCCCTCATTGCTATCAGTAAAGTACTAGCTTCAATGACATGCCACATAAGAGACATCAAATCCTGCGGAAAGGACCTGTAGAGATCCATAGACATTGTATCCCTACTTATATCTCGAGGCCTTGAAGGGAAAACTCCCCGTTGAACCAAAAATATGGCCTATCTATCATAGTATTCCATCTGAAATCGCTTAGTAGTCCTCCGCCCCCGAATGCCTATGCCCCCCTAAGGTTGTGCCTCACCCTCGTAGGCCTCGCCCATCTCCTCATCTCCTCCATCAGGCGGTGGGGGAGGAGGCATGTCCTCATCATATGAGCTGATGTCTACAAAATATATAGTACATGAAAATAATTATACAATTTCATTAAACAATTTAATAAAACAAGTTAAAGAATGTGTTAGAGTAATTTTATTCTAATTCATTAAAATAAGAAAATGAAACTAGATTAATTTAAATAAAACACTAATATTACATCTATCATCTGGAGGCTCAACCATTGTGAAGAATATTTTTGGACACCCTCTCTAATCAGTCCCCGCGTACGTATCCTCCAACATGACAAACACATGGTCATCCACACTATCCAGTAGCACCAGTGCCTTGTTTGAAAGCCTGACCGAAAACTCTGTCATGCCCCTCTTGGGAATCATCTGCCCCCACATGCGCATCCAGGCCTCTGTGATCGTCCTAGGAGGGCAACGATCAAATGTAGGCTAGGTCTCCGGAAACCTCTCAAAAAATAAACAAAAAATCTCAAAATAAAAAGGGAAGGTCTCCTTCCCTTGTCTCTAGAATGCACAACATCTATCTAAATTCGTGCAAAACTACCTCAAAAAATGGGCAGACCATCTGATGCAACGTGGAACCTAAATCAAAGAATAAACATAATACAAAAGAGGGCAACTAATGTGTTTACCATCACCACAAGAATGTGTAATGGTGTTGACTAATAATGAGAGGCACCTAGCCTCCTCTATAGAAAAATAAGAAATACGTAGTTGTCCACCACGAACCTGAAAAATATGATGGATGGACCTCATGAGGCTCAACATATCTCTTAGTGTATGCAAGATGACTCTCATTTGCAACACCATGGGGGACATCAGGGAATTTGGAAAATACTCCCCTCTCCTAGATAGGTCAGTGATAAAGTATATGTCCTTCTTAGTGGGCCTATACCAGAACTCAAGACCAACATGGAAATCCTGCTGCTAGACATTCCATTGGCGAATCAGATGTGCCAATAAGATAGAGTTCCCCTTCAAATATGTACCCTCCTCATAGTACTTGAGGAGGACTACATTCCTCAAGAGCTCTCAGGTCGCTGAAGTAATAGGGCGAGGGTATACATACCTCTCCCTCTCTCTCGTCTGCCATGGTCAAACCATATTGTATGGGTCCGCCTGCTGCTACTCCCTATATTGACGTATTTACTACATGATTGAAATATAAAATGCATCAGCCTCTTACATAAAATACAATTTTTTTAATTAAATGAAACATGTATTTATAACTATGGAAAAATAACTTTCAATTAAAAAAAAAAAATTACTGGTGCACTAAAAACATTGTCATGCACTGGTGCCAGTGCGCTTTCAACTATAATTGCACCATTAATCGTGCACAAATAAGTATGAAACACCGTGGGTGTTTCAGAAATTTAACTTTTCATAGTGGTGTGACATACTTATGCACTGATGTGCATGTATAACCTATTGGCATCGATACAATACATTCATGTTATCGAATTCACCGAGCTATAGGAATATCTTTAAATATTTATTTGTGGTGCATTTAGTAAATATAAATGCAACAGGAGTGTTGCATAAGCACACAATCTGTCTGTATTCCCTAGTGCTTTTAATTTACAAAACACACTGCCACAATGACGATGCATTATGTTCATGCACCGAAACGTGGTGCACCCTGTAAATTTACAGGTCACATCACTTCCGGTGTGAGCTAAACATATTGAGCACACTGCACACCATTTTTGTTTTTGAAAAACAATGAAAATTTCAACATAATTTTCAATTATAATCCACTAAAAAATTAAATTAGAAAGAAACATAGAGATTACGTGGACATTTTTTCATCGTGGAGGCATTGTGAGCACATAATGGAAAAAATACAAATTTTCACACCATTTGAAAAAATTGGAAACTCAAATAATGAGCATGGTACTGAAAGGTGGTGAGCAAGAGAAGCACCGACATCGGGGCGCTTGCACATGGAAAGAGTGGCATCGATGCTTCATAGCTCTCCCGCACTGTAGATGGTAAAAATGAAAATTACATTCGAGAGGGATTTTTTTTTATTTAACCCTCCTTTGGCGCATTTAGTGAAGCGCACCAGGGAGGGGTATATCTAAAAGCACCATGTTTTTTATTTTTATTTTTATTTTTATTTTTTATTGTGATGATTTATTAAGACACCGCGGGGCTTTACGTTACTCGTAACACATCAATGTTATCATTTTATAATAGCACCGATATTTTTTTAGACATTAGAAACTATATATCGGTACACTTTATAAGATGCCCCAAGACGTTTCTATATGATTACCACACTGGGACATAATTTTCGAATAGCATTGATACTTTTAACTATATGAAGGAGTTTAGTGCTAGCGAATATTCAAGCACTGGTGCGTTTGGGTATTTAGCGCACTGTGGTTTTTTATTTTTCAAAAAATAAATTCTACGGTGGGCCATGTTATATGCAACTCTGGTGCGTGTATGGATAATAAAGCACTAGTGCGCTTGAATGATTTAGATGCACCGTCAAAGAAACATCCACTAAAAGGTACACTCGCCCACCTTGGCTAGTGACCTTTGCTACAAATGAATTTTTGGGCTATTTTTATTGGGGCCTCCGCACAAACCTCTTCTAAAAGGTATTTTCCTTGTAGTGACTAGAAGAAGAAGAAACCATAAGAAAATAAGGAAGAACCTCATTTTCTCTCTCTTTTGTCTCGCAGGTGCGAAAATATGAAGCTGCAGGAGGGCCAAAGTTGCAGGGAAACAATAGGGCCGAAATTTTGAAGTTGGAGGACCAAAATTTTGAATTGAAGTTGGGTTGAAGCAATGTCACTAAAGTTGACTTTTGATATTTTGTTTGATCATCTTGGAAGGTTAAATTGGTGGAGTGAGCAAGGTTTTTTTTTTTTTTTTTTTTTTTTTCAGGTCCAAGGTCTTCGTTTGTATCAACTTGATTTGAATATATTATTGGAAGAGTTTGACTGGGTTTTCCCCTTCTTAGGGGTTTTATCCCTAGATGAGTACCTACTTCTGGTGTCATTGATCTCCATGATTTTGATTTGATGATTACTTTATGAGAATAAAATAAAGAAAAATATAAAGAAAACTAATAAAAATATAAGAATATCACAGGTAATTGTCAACATACAAAAATCTCTTTTCCTTTCTGATTTTCCATCACCAAAATCCTAGGGTAGACATATCAAGGGATCTATTATTCTATGGTCAAACACATTCAACAATGCAAGAAATAAACTGGAATTGACAAAGCGAACGTGAAATACAACATTATTATCCTTTCGTGTAGATTAGTTGGAGAAATCAACGTGGTTGAGAAGCATTCCCAGCAAACTCCAAGAACTAATCCCGCACACAAAGAGAACAAACACGACCATCATGACATATAAACATTATCAAACCAAAACAATAATTAATAAACATTAATACATTATTAAACACATCAACAAAATACCATCTTCCAAACCATCAGTAGAAAAATACAAAATGCATAAACATTTGAAAATAATATGGGATAAAACTTAGTATATCTATATATTAAATAAACAGGAGAAAGATTACAACCAATGACAGTTGTAGCATGACCTCCTCCAGCTCCTAGCTCAAAACTCTCTCTCTCTCACAACTGAAATATTAACAACATAAAAATACAAGAATTTTGATCCCTTTCTCAATGGCCAAGCCTCCAATATATAGGAAAAGTGGAGGCTATGAAGACTATTAGTTTCTCTCTAATGAAATTTGGGAAAAATATTTGGGGTGGATGTTGTTTCCTCATACAAATGGATTTTATCCACTTTTAAGAGCTTTATTTGTTTAGGAAAATTTTTTATACAAGGATAAAGAAATCAAATTCCACCATATGAGAGTTTCCTCATGTGAACAAGAGTATTATAGTGAGTTAACTCGAGCATTTTCCCTTCTGACTGAGTGAGAATTTTGTAACACAAGTTAGATGAAGGGACAAAGTTTTATAAAATAGGATAAAATTGTCCTCATGGTACATAACTTGCGATATAGTCTTGATAGGCTAGAAAAAGGGGATTTAAAGGGGTGTATTTAAACCAAAATCATAGTGATCTCCTCTGAGTTGATGAGGAGGTATTTTCAAGTATAACAATTACCCTAGTTTCAAGCCCTATGCTCCTCAAAAACTCATCTGCAAAGGTCTCCAACACTATAAGCCCTCCTACACCTTCTCCATACCCTATAAAACATCCTCCAACTCTTCTACATCATCAGAAGATCATCATAAGGGTAAAACACATCTGCATTAAGTTAAGAACATGGAGGCCTAGTTAGCCAAACACCTCTGCATGGATCAACATCTCTGTGTCAGAACAAGATCTTTACATCAAATCAATGATAACTCATCATAAATCATTATGGATAACAACATAAGGTTGGCATAAATGATAAGATAGACAATACTAAGTCCCTGTTGACATCATGTCAACACTACAATGTCAACAATATTGTGTCCATTGAATTGATCAAAAAAATAAAATTACCATTTTATAAGTAAAGAGTCCAAGACTTAATTAATGAATGGTAAGGAAAATGAGTTCTTTCATGTAGCCTTGTTGAGTTCTTAGTAATCTATGCATATTCACCATTTGCCTCCTTTCTTGGTACAATCACTAATTTAGAAATATATTCACTATTTTATATAAGGTAGATGAATCTAGAAGCTAATAAATTTTGAAGTCCTCCTTTATAGTAACCTTGAGTGATGGATTCATATATTGTTGAGGCCAATTGTAACGAACCCAATTTGATTTTCCATGTAAATAAAATAAGACCAAGGTAACATGACATATTCTAAGCTGGATGTTAGGAAAAACATAGTGATGGGTATCACTGGTGATTAATTAATGGCTATGGAAATTGGCAAAGACATTGGTAAATGCAAAGTGGCAATAATTGACATTTTATTTATCAAATAAAGGAAAACAAGAGAAAAGGAAGGTGAAGAGAAAAATGTTCATGATAGGGAAATTGAATGAAATTGAAGAAAATAGAGGCCTCAATGATAAAAAGGCTTATGATGATCATTTGATAGCTTTTGGTTGCTTAACCTTTTGGCGGTTCAGTTTTGGAGCTCTCATTTCATTCTCTCATACTCTTGCACACTTAGAGAAATCTTAGCATTCTTGGAGCACTTTTGAATACATTGGATTTGGAGAAAGAAGGCAAGGGAAAGCAAGAAAGTGCAAGGGAACATGTGGATCAACAACTACAACTGGATTTATTTGCAGGTAACATGTTACAATTGTGATTTCCTTGCTGATTTCTGGATGCATGGAATATGCATGTAATTTTATGGTTATGTGTTGTCATTGGCATGGACATTTTCCTCGATTGATAGTGGTTTTATCCTTTCTTTGTCATTTCCTGGATAGCCATGGTGTTTTGGGTTTTTCCACTTTTTATTTATTTATTGGTGTTCATGTTCCTTATGTCTATTGGTTGGAAAAAAATGCCCTGGAAGCCCTGGAACAACCTGGGTTGAGCTACTAGTCTTGGAGCCTCACTTGGGAAAAACACTTTGGATCCATTGGTGGGTTGAGTTACTAGTCCTTGGAGCTGGGTTGGACAAACACTCTGGAGTCTTGGAGGGCTATGGGTTGAGTTACTAGTTCTTGGAGCCCTGGAAAAATTGGGTAGAGACTGATATGGTTGGTGTTAGTGATGTTCATTCGTGGAGGTGGAATAATTACGGTTGAGAGTTAAGGTGGTTTGGCCTCTAGAAGCCATGGTTTGGTTTTGTTTTGGTTTATTCCACGAGATCGCACGTTCATGCTTGGGATATGGCGTGGGGTTGATTTGATGAAAGAGAAATTTGGTTCAACCCAATTTATGGTCGGGTTGTACGTGGAAGTCCCTGACTTGGTTGGTATTTTCATATGTTAATATGAGACATTTTCCTATTGTGATCTATCAAAATTTATAGTGATTATGTTGGTGATATTATGGTTGAGTTGCCATGGTTTCTATGTTGGTTATATGATGTGTATTATCTATGGCTCTTGTCATGAATTATTTAGTTATTGATTGGTTGATGAATATATGGAATAATAAGTGTTGTCACAACTATGTGGACAGTGCATAGAGCCTTCTTGGTTATTCTCATATGAATATTAAACTATTATGATCAAATATGCATTCATGACCTGTAGCTTCTATGTTTTCCATGTGTTTGATGAATTGTCTAGTGTGTTCTAAGTGGTCTAGGTCAAGATTTTGATTCAAGACTGAATTTTTAGTTTTGTCATCATGTTAATAAATATTTTGGAAAGTCTCAGGAAATTATGGGTAGTGGTATAAAGGCTGGCCTGACGAGGTGGCATAAATCCCGAGAACGCGAGCTCAAAACTAAAGAGTTTAGGTCATAATCACATGGAGGAAATCCTGTGAGTGCGGTTATATCCTTATAACCACATGGAAGCAGTGTCATGGGTGCGGTTGGGGGTCTAGGCTAGTGAAGCAAGGTTCCAACTCAGGGATTGACCACCTGGGTTGTTTCTTCAGCTCCTAGTTGATCTGTAGTAACTGTAGGATGTCAATTTGTGGTTAGTTTGTCGACCCCACTTGCTTAACTAGAATTGGGAGGTTGGGTCATGTCATAGTAACTCTTCGTCTCATGTTTATCCTAGCAGGTCGATGAAATTGAGTAAATGTCAGAGGGGTGGTTAAAGATTGGTATTAGAGCTTCCAGATTCAAACACTTGGATTGGATGGGTAGGATGTGATTGTTATGCATGCATGTTAGTTATTGATATGTTTGATATGCATGAATTGTGATGGTCATTGTTATGGTCTATTGTCGTCATGATGTTGATGTTGAGACGATTGATATGTTGATTTCATATATATAGTGCTAATCCAGGTTGACTGCGCATACGAGATAGCCTGCCTTAAAATTCACTAAGGTATGTTGGAATCTGTTTATGTTTGGTTATTTGACATGGTATGTTTGTAGAAAGAAGAAGTTTAGTGATGCCAAGTAAGATGGTGGATTATAGTTCACATGACTCTCCTTATAGATCATATGAGAAGCAAAGAGATGAGTACTCTCCTAACATAACAAACACCTCGAGAAGTTTAAAGGAAGAAATCAAAAGTTGTAAGGCGGACCATTAGAGTAAATTTCAACTCAAAAATAGCCCCTAAGAAAAAATTAAGAAAGTAATAAAATAATGCTATGTAGGTAATTTATTAATATATCATTTTTATTATTTTACTTTTATCGAAATTACCCAAAAAATGCGACGTTTATTAAAATAAATAAATATATAATTTATCTTTGAATTAGTTTGTTAGCACAATATTTAATTAAATTTAAATTAAAAAGGTAATTTTATAATTTAAATTTAAAATTTAAAAGTTACGGGTCACTAAAAATAAATAATCATGTATAAATTATATTTATATTAATTTGTTAACACAAGATTTAATAAAATTTAAATTAAAAAAGTGAATTTAAATTTAAATTTACTAAATAAATGCTCTTTTATCAAAATAAATAAATAAATAAATAAATATATATATATATATATATATATATATATAAACACACACACACACACACACACACACACACACACACAAGATTTAATAAAATTTAAATTAAAAAAATAAATTTAAAATTTAAATTAGTTACGTGTCCTTAAAACTATTATTGATACAATAACTTTTATAGAATAAGATATTAATTTTATTTTTAATATTTAATATAGTTTTGGGTCACTTGGGCACCATTCATGCTTAAGATATGTAAATTATATTATTAATAAATTTATATCTCTTTTGAATTTTAAAGGATTTTGGTTAGCTTACACATTAGGACATGGAAATTCAATGTTAACCTTTTAAAATAAAATTTCCTCTAATGAATGAAAGTGTCATTCAATCACAAGAAACACTTGCCATGGCACATGAAAAACAAGCGAAATTCAATGTAGTGAACCTTTAGAGCTTATCAGATTTTTAGAGGCATGGAAAACCACAGATCAATTATGGATAGGAGGAAAGGACAAATGGGGAATATGGTAGAAAGTATCACAGAGGGCACAAGTTGGACATGGATGACACAATTAGAGGTGGTAGATGGATGGATAGACCTGACAAGAGAGGTAGTGGTTATGAGTTCTATTCTAGTTATGGATTAGAGAGACAACATGGTCATCATCGTTATCATCCTTAAAGGAAGAATGAGAAGCAGTACTTTCCAGATGAGTTCAAGAAAGAGAAGTCTCCTACCTTTGATGGAGAGTTGAAGAAATTGAAAGATGTAGAAGCACAGTTGCTTGGGATGAAGAAGTTCTTCGAGTTGCATGATTATATAGAGAATATGAAGGCCGAGATAACTATTTTCAGTCTCAAGGGAAAAGAAGACATCTGATGGGAATATGTGAAGCATGTCAGAGATATCAAGATAGAGGAGTTGAGTTGGCATGAGTTCAAAAGACTCTTTAGGAAGAAGTGCTTGTCAGAGAGATACTAGGACGATAAGGGTAAGGAGTTCTACAAATTGAATATGGGATCTATGACAGAAGAAGAGTATACAACTAAGTTTTTGGAGATATTGAGGTATATATCATATCTTAAGTATGATAAAACAAAGGTTCAAATATTTTTTTGTGGATTTCCATTAGCATTTAAGGATCATATTGAGTATGATGAGCCTCAGACATTGGAGGAATTAACTAGGAAGTTGAAACATTGTTATGAGCAATATAAGCATAAGTTGGAGCCTAAGAAAGGTTGGAAAAGTAACGATAAGAATAAGGGAAAGTGGGATAGGAAGCGAGGAAGAGCTAAGCATGAAGGCAACAATGAAAATGAAACATCATACAATAAATTCAATGCATTTAGCAGAGGACAAGGATTTCAGTCAGGGAGCAGAACAAGGGTAATGGAAGGAAGCCTTTGCAGTGTTGGGCTTGTGGTGGAGAGCATCACAAGTGAGAATTTACACAACATCAGGGTGCCATTCCTCAGATTCAAGTGGTCAGGAGGCACAAACAGTTGGAGATGTCAGACAAATATTCCTCGAATTTATGCAACATTGGATAATACGTAGGCTAATCATTAGGCATCTATGATCGAGATGGAAGGTAAGCTTTGTGATCAAGTTATTTCTATTTTGATTGACCCTGGATCTAAATATAGTTATATCAGTCCTGATTTGGTGGATAAGTGTTTCCCAAATAAATAAGTGCATGCAAAATCTTGGTTAGTGTAGTTGGCTACATGTACCAAGAAAAAATTTCATTATTGGGTGAGATTTTATGCATTTCAGCTGAATGATATGTCTACATCAACACATCTAAATGTGCTTCCATTGGGATCATACAATATGTTGTTTGGTATGGATTGGTTGTACATTCATAGGATTAAGGTAGATTTCTATGATAAGGCTATTGAGTGCTTGGATGACGATGGAGAGAGAATAATCTTGCAGGGTAATAAGAAGCCTACTTTAGTGAGAATGGTTACAACTATGCAGGAAAAGTGCAGTACAAGGAAAGGATGTGTATTGCTTGCAATTCATATTTCTAGTGACAACGAGAAGGACGTTGAGGATCCTAAATTCATGAAGAGGTATTTGGTTTTGCGGCAGTTTTAGGATGTATTTCCGACAGATATTTCAGAGTTACCATTTCTTAAGGAAGTGTACTTTTCTATTGTGTTGATGCCAAGAGCAACAACAACATTGAAAGCAACTTACAGGATGAGCAGTCCGAAATGAGTGGAAATGAAGTTGCATCTTAAGGAAATGTTTGATAAGGGACACATAAGGGAAAGTATGTCACCTTGGGGTGCACCAATATTTTTAGTGAAGAAGGAGGATGGTACTATCAGGTTGTGCATTGATTATAGGAAGTTGAACAAGGCGGTGATCAAGAACATATATCCTTTGATGACTTGTTTGATAAGTTGAAGGGAAAAATAGTGTTATTGAAGGTTGACTTGAGATCATGATATCATTAGGTACACATCAAAGAAGAGGACATTTACAAAACTGCATTCCGTACCAGGTATGAATATTATGAGTTTATAGTGGTTCCTTTTGGTATTACTAATGCTCCAGCTACTTTCATGTGTTTGATGGATAATGTGTTGCATCCTTACTTAGACAAGTTTGTGATAATATTAATTGATGACATATTGATATATTCTAAGAATGATGAAGAGAATGTAGAACACCTAGTAGCAGTGCTATGATTGCTAAGAGAACATTAATTTTATGTCAAGCTTAGCAAGTGTAGTTTTTTTCACACAAAAGTTCATTACTTGGGACATGTTGTTTCCAAGGAAGGTATATCAGTGGACCCATAAAATATCAATCTATCATGGAGTGGGAAGCTCCTAGGAATGTGGATGAGGTCAGATCATCCATGGGACTAGCAGGTTATTACAGGAGGTTCATCATGAACTTCTCACAGATTGTCTATCCTATTATATCTTTGTAGTGAAAAGGGAAAAATATTGAATGGACTGAGGAGTGTGTAACTAGTTTTGAGAAGTTGAAGCATTTGATTACAAATGATCCATTTTTGAAGATTGCGGATCCAAATAAAGAGTTTGTGGTATGAACAAATGCTTGCAAGAGAGGACTTGGTGGAGTCCCGATGCAAGAACGATAAGTGGTATTCTATGAGTCGAGAAATTTGAATGAGCACGAGCAGAACTAGGTGACACACGATCTTGAGTTGATAGCTATCATTCATGCATTAAATATGCAGAGACATTATCTTCTTGGCAGGAGGTTTTTATTGATGAGTGATCATAGTGGACTCAGGTAATTGTTTGACCAACCTTATCTAAATTATAGGAAAGCTATATGGTTGGCTACTCTCAGTGATTTTGAATTTGAGATTAGGTACATTAAGGGTAAGGAAAATAGGGTTGTATATTCTCTTAGTAGGAGAGTGCATGTGAATCAAATATCAACAATGAGTTCTTATGGGACATACTTGCAAGTGCGGATCTTGCAGGTAGGACAACATGATGACATGTATCAACAATTGAGGCATAGGTTACAGTAACAGGGAGAAGGTAATAGGGATGAAGAGTATTACCTCACAACAGATGGCTTGGTTAGATTCAGGAACAATATTTATGTGTCAGATGAATGTGAGCTTAAGAAAATCATCTTGAGGGAGTTTCATGTAAATCTATATTCAGGTCGCGCGAGATATTAGAATAAATTGACAACAATTAAGAAGTTATACCATTGGATGAACTTGAAGACATGGGTGGCTGAGTTTGTTGTGAGATGTTCATATTGTCAACATGTAAAATCATAGTGTAAGCATCCACGTGGTTTATTTCAGCCGATTCTGATTCCAAAGTGGATTTGGGAGGTCATTTCCATGGACTTTATTACAGGTTTTTTGAGGATTTCGAAGCAACATGGTTGTGGTTGATAGGTTAAGAAGGGTAGCTCATTTCATTGAAGTTAAATCTACAAATTTAGCTCGTGAGGTAGGTCAAATTTTCATCAGGGAGATAGTGATATTGCATGGTGTTCCTAAGAATATCATATCCGACAGAGATGCCAAGTTCACTTCTAGGTTTTGGAAAGAGTTGTTTGCGGGTTTGAGGATAGATTTGGTCTTCAATATAACTTATCACCTGTAGAAAGATGGACAAACAGAGAGGTTTAACGTGATTCTTGAGGATGTTTAGAATGTTTGTCATGCATCAGTAGAGGAATTGGTGAGAGTATCTTTCGTTGGTAGTGTTATCACTCCCCTCATTTCCCAAGGCTGAGAATGGAACTAAAGGAGGTAACCTCAAACCAATCTTTAGGTCTGGTAGCTAGCCCTACCAAAACTAGAGAGGGCTCTCTCAATGTCATTTTTACAACCAATAAGATGACTAGATATGTAATGATCTTAGGTTAGGTATAAGCTCAGTGAATTAGGGTTTTGTTTTGAGTTGTTTTCCTGGATAAGAATGATAGTCAAGGAATTAGGTCTAGGTTTTAGGTCTGATTTCAAAGGTTCAGTTGCAGAGATGAAGATGAGGCTAGGTAAGTATACTTAAGAAAATACTTTAATTGTCATTGTGTATAAGGTTTGAAAAGAGAGAGAGATTTAGAATGAGCATGTTAAATGAATTCATTCATGAGAAGAGTAGAAACACATTCGTGAAAATATTATAAAATAGAGCATGAAAAATAAGATTTCTATTCATAGACTCATAAGATCAACATATAGAAGCACACATGTGATGGAAAGAAAACATAACATTCAACTTGATGAGGTTACTGTGAAAAAAAAATTCTCATAAGCATACCACTGGAGTCCCAAAATTATAGCTGCAACATGTCTTTGATTTCACTGAAAAAAGTTTGTACAATAGCTCCACACTACAAATAACAACTATCCAACCTCTAAAATGACTTGAGTTTGACTACATATAGAAAATAGAAGTCATGAAACCTCATTGGGCTGAAACCTGATAAAAAATACATCATAAATGTACTCTATGAGTCATTACCTAGAATCTAGGGAAGTTAGAAACAATCCCCTAAAATTTAGCTAATAACTAGGAGTGTATGTCCCCTTGATTAATTACATGATTCCTCCACAATGAGAGGCAAAAAAAATCTCTCTTATCCAAAATACACCTCATAGGACAGCTACAAACTTGAAATTTTGAGTATTCTGGCTTGACAACTGTCCAAAAGGAATCCAAGATAGAAGCGTCACGCCAGTTAGCAGAAGCATTGTGCCTCCCAGCAGAATCATCACACCACTTTGAAGGTGAATTTGGTTAACCTTTAGGCATCCATCTGCAAATATAAAGGTTTTGATATATAGCCCTGTGTGTCATCTTTCCATCCCAACAATGAAATTGAGAAAATACCCCCTAGAAGGCTTTCAAAAACTCATTCTCCCAACCTTACTCCAGAAGTGCCGCGCACATGCAAAAACAGTTGCAAAAGCATGAAAAAAGGGATTTTTTTGAGTTTTTCTCCAAAAATAAAGGGTTTCATGCCAACTTGAGACCATATATATGAATTAGAAGTTAAAATCCATCCAACCATATAAAATTTTCCTCATTTGGATGCCATGAGGAAAAGCATCGTGCCAATGTGCAACGCTTTTGCAATGACCATTTTTCTAGATTTTCCAAAAAATCACAACAAAATACCCAAATTTCTCAAAATATTCTGAATTTTGTTTCATGACATCCTTGGATGATAAAATATATAGCTAGGGATGCTTCAGTTAGCAGGTCCAAGATATCTTTCTCCTTTAGCTTAATTAGGGTTTCCTTAAGCTTTTTCCTCAAATTATTTACCCTCACTTTGGCGATTTGGTTCCTAGTGAAATAATGTCTTGCCATATGCCTCTAGAGGTTATTATCCCTTTCCACCTTCTTCAAAATATTCTCAAGATGCACATTTACGCTCTCAAGCCATAATTCTTTGTCTTACTCAATTTCTGCAGCGATCAACTCATCAAAGGTTAGCTGACCTAATGGAGGAGATGGCTCTCTTTCTTGCTCTTTTTGCATGGTTAACCATCTTGTTATTGGCCTACTTGGTTTTGTTTTAGCCTCTCTATCCTCCAATTGATCAGCATCTACCACTTCTTTTCCTTTACCTTTTTCTGCCTCAATATTCTCCTTTGGTTTGCTTTGGAGCAACTGTTTGACCTTCAATTTCATATTTTCTTGCTGTAGGAAGGTAATTAATAAATTTGTCTTTGAGAGGTTGTTTTTAAACTCTGCCATCTCTGTATCCTTTTCATTTATTATATCCTTAGTTGTCTTATCTTTTACCTACTCTGCCATGTCAACCTCCATAGGCGCTTGTTCCTCATGCATAGGTGGCTGCTCCATGGTTTCTCTTTGTTCAGCTATAGTTTTAGGTGAAAGTACACCTTTGATGGTCTTAGGAGAAAAAACCATCCCCTTACCCTTTTCATAGGTTTGAGTGATATCAAATCTAGGCACCTTTGGAACCTCCATTTTCCTACTTGAAGAGCCAACCTCCTTTGGCTGTGCTGATGCTGATGGCATGTCTTGAATGATGGGTGGGCTAGTAGTAGACATTGAAGCTACTGTCTCCATGAAAGTTTCCCAAGACATATTGATTGTTGAGAGTTGATGAAAAACAATAAGCTTGACCAAACCATGGTGGAACAAACTAGGGTGATGATCTTTTCCTTTTCTCTGTACCTTTTCAATCATCTTGACCAAACTCCTGAATAAATAATTAGGCAAATAAAGTGGCTTAGTAGAAGTGAAGTGCATCAATAACCTGATACGATACTAGTACCGTGTTGAAAATCTCCCTTCACATGTAAAACACTTCATAATTAGCTTCATCAAAGGGACATATTTATCAAGTAAATTCCTGAAAGGAAATATGTGCTCAAGAGCATATTTGCAATGAGGTTTTAAGAACATTTTGTAGTGATCAACATCCAATTCCATCCCTTTAAACCATATTTTTCCATGGTTCAGGATGTCTGTTGCTGAAGCAATAATATCTGCTGATATGGTGAATTCAATAACTACTATGAAAACCTTATCTCTCCTGAAGCTGGTGGCAAAAAGGCTTTTCAATTGAGCATGACAACCTACCTCTTGAATTCTTTCAAAAAACCTCAAACAACAACAGTTTTCAAAAGACCTCTTAGCATAGGGAGAAGCATTGATCTCCTGCAAGTTGGATGGCTCAAACCTAGAATGGTGACCTCCCTTATGGATCCTCTTCTCACCCTCCATGATGTTTTTCAACAATGAAAACCCCAACTTGATGTAGTGGGTAGGGAAGGTGGAAAATTAGGAAAACAAGGGATAGTGGTAGAGTGGTTCTAGGGACATAAATGGAATGGAAGGAAGTTAGTGAAAAATCCAAAAAAAAATTGGGGAGGTAAGGTGATGAGTTGGCTACAATATGCAAGTGGAATTTTTGGAAATGGGCATGAGGAAGGTGCCCAAAAGGTCAAAACACAGGGTTTTCCTATTTTTCTTGCAAAAACGTAGTGAAAACTAGGGTTTTAATGAAAATGGTGAAAGGAGGGATATGAGTGATAGGAAGTGTTAGGATAAGGTATATGGAATATGTATGAAGGTTTTAGATGGTTAAATTAGGGTTTTTTCAACTGAAATCATCCAAACATGGAAGAAACTAAAAACATAGGGGAGAAAACCTAAGGAGGGAATCCACCCTTTTGCTGAAGAATTTGACTTGAAAGAGGCGTGAAAAGCATCCACTTACTGATTAGGAGGTCTTTGAACCTTTGTGCAAGATTATTTGACCCTTGGATGGTTGTTTTGGATCTTGAAACCAAAAGTTAGCATCGTTTCCAGAAGCGTAGCGCAACAAGGTAGAAACATAGCACAACCTTCCAGAAGCATAGCAAGAGCAGTTGGATCAGTTTCTTGTTGGTTGTCTTCTACCTTTGGTAGCTGTGGAGTGTGATGATGATAAGAGGGGAGATATATTGAACATAAATGGTTGAAATGAGTTCAATAAACTTCATTTTCCTTTTATAACATCATAAATTTTATTTTTTTCCTTTAGTGAAATCATAAACACTTTTTTTGAAAAAAAATTCTTTTTGAAAAACTTTAATCAAGTAGCATACTTCTTTGGAAAAGATAAATTGTCTTTACTTATTTTCCTATATTTCCTAACTCACAATGTAAATGATATGTATGGTGAAAATGACATCTTGTTCACCTTCTTTCAGGACATGATTGAACATTGTGGTGGCGAAACAAAAGAGACCTAGACCACGACCTAGATGAATGCATGTTGACTGACCTATGACCATAGGTGATAATGGATGACATGAACTTGAAATGATGATGATCATGAATGGAGTGAAGGGAGTATCATTCCATACCGAGACGACATTCAACAAATTTTATTATTATTTGAAAACATGAAAATTTGACCTAGGACCACTACCAAGTAAACCTGAAAGAGAACATTTGATCACTGAACATTAAGACACTAACATGTAGAGTTTGCATATAAAAATGGGTATCAGGAGTCCTTGAAGATGAGTCCATTTGAGGTTATTTATGGGTGGATTTGTAATACTCCTATCAGTTGGAGCGATCCAATGAACAGGGTATTGAATGGACCAAATATGTTGGTAGATATGGAACAATAAATGTAGGTTATTAAAAGGAATTTGAAGGCAACACAAGCCATGTAGAAGAGTTATGTAGATCAACACATGATATTTAAGGAGTTTCAGGTTAGGGAACATGTGTATTTGCGCATCAAGCCCAAGAGGAGCTCCTTGAGGATTGGATCATGTGCCACGCTGGCACCTCAGTATTGTGGGCCTTTCTAGATCCTTGAGAGAATTGGACTAGTGGCCTACCGACTTGCACTACCTTTGACAGTGAAAGTCCATGATTTTTTTTTTTTTTGATAAGAGATATGTGTAGGATGTTAATCATGTGATTGAATGGTCTGTATTGTAGGTGGAACTAGAGGGAGAATTCCAGCTAGAACCACAATGCATATTGTAGCGGAAGTAACTGATGCTCCAAAACAGAGCAGTTGAGCAGGTTAAATTGCAGTGGAAGCACTTTGGGCTCGATGAAGCTACATGGGAGATCGTTGATTTGATGCAGGATATGTATTCTTCATTATTTTATAGCTCAAACAAATGAGTTTTTGATATATATGTGTGTGTGTACACACACACACGCACACACATACACATATACATATACATATATATGTGTGTGTGTGTGTCTATATATACACACACACATATATGTATGTATACACACACACACACACACACACACATGGATGTTGTTGTAGGTACCGCAACGAGTTCTATTATAAAGCTCCATTAAGCGGTATGATTGTCATGTTTTCAATGGTGGTCATTGTAAATACTACAACGAGATGGGTTATAAAGCTCCATAGGCAGTATGTTTTTGCTTTCGCTATTTATAAGTGTCGTAGAACACCGAGGATGGTGTTCCCCTAAGGGGGAAGGGTTTGTAACATGCCCTGGTTTATTTTCCATGTAAATAAAATAAGAGCAAGGTCACGAGACACATATTCTAAGTTGAATTTTGGGAAAAATATAGTGATGGGTATCACTGGTGATTAATTAATGGCTATGGAAATTGGCAAAGACATTGGTAAAGGCCAAGTGGAAATAATTGGCATTTTATTTATGAAATAAAGGAAAATATGAGAAAAGGAAGGAGAAGATACACATATTTGAATGAGAAGGAAATTGAAAGAGAAATGAAGGAAAATGAAGAAAATAGAGGCCTCAATAATAAAAAGTATTTTGAGGACCAGTTCACAGCTTTTGGTTGGTTAACCTTTTTTCAGTTTAGTTTTGGAGTTCTCATTTAATTCTCTCATACTCTTGCACTCTTAGAGAAATATTATAGAATTCTTGGATCACTTTGGAATACATTGGATTTGGAGAAAGAAGGCAAGGGAAAGTATGAAAGCGCAAGGGAACATGTAGATCAAAAACTACAACTGGATTTCTTTGCAAATAGCATGTTGCGTGTGTGATTTCCTTGCTGATTTTTGGATGCATGCTATATGCATGTAATTTTCTAGTTGGGTGTTGTCATTTCCATGGATATTTTCTTGGATTGTAAATGGTTTTAGCCTTTCCTTTCCATTTCCTGGGTAGCCATGGTGTTGTGGGTTTTTCCACTTGTTGTTTTTTTTTATTGGTGCTCATGTTCCTTATGGTTGTGGGTTGGAACAAATGATCTGGAAGCCCTAGAAAAACTTGGGTTGAGTTAGTAGTCCTGGAGCCTAGGTTGGGACAAACAATTTGGAGCCCTTGATGGGTTGAGTTACTAGTCCCTAGATCTGGGTTGGAAAAACGCTCTAGAGCCATAGAAGGATGTGGGTTGAGTTACTAGTTCATGGAGCTCTAGACAACTCAAGTAGAGACCAATCTGGTTGGTGTTAGTGATGTATGACCGTGGAGGTGGAATCATTACGGTTGAGGGTTGAGGTGGTTTGTCCTAAGGAAGCCATGGTTTTTTTTTTTTTTTTTTGGTTTATTCCATGAGATCCAACATTCATGCTTGGGATATGGTGTGGGGGTGATTGGCTGAAAGAGAGATTTGGTTCAAACCAATATATGGTCGGGTGGTGTGTGGAAGTCCCTGAATTGGTTGGTATTTTCATATTTTAATATGAGATTTTTTTCTATTGTGATCTATGAGCACTTTTAGTGATTATTTTAGTGACATTATGGTTGAGTTGCCTTGGTTTCTATGTTCATTATTTCCTTGTTATATGATGTGTAATATCTATGGTTCTTGTCATGAAATGTTTAGTTATTGATTGGTTGATTAATATATAGAGTAATAAGTGTTGTTGCAACTATTTGGAGAGGGAATAGAGCCTTCTTGGTGATTCTCAGATGAATCTCAGACTATTATGATCAGATATGCATTCATGACCTGTAGCTTCTATGTTTTCCATGTGTTTGACATAATATCTAGTGTATTATGTTGATTTTGTAGCATTGGAAAATGTTCCAAGTCTCATATTTTGTGAGGAGGCTCGGACAACGGCATTCCGAAGAACCCATAAATCGTTTGTGGAAATTCCACTTGGTTCATGTTTTATTAAAATAATTAATTATTTTAATGTGGTCCCTAAGTCTAAACTTAGGGAAATTAAATAATTAAAGGGTATTAATTAAACATAGTGAGAATATTCTAGAAAACAAAGATAAAGTCATGTTTTAATCTTAGCCATTGATTAGAGATCTAATCTGAGTTGTTGATTCATCAACGAAAAGATTATAAGAGAAGGCTTGATGGTCATTTGGAAGGCAAGTCGTGCACACACTCAGTACCCAAAGGAAATCGATTATGAAGGAATATAATTTGATTTCAGAGGGAGAGGTTGTATAGGCAGAAGAAGGAAGGGGAAGTCAACAGAGGCAAAAAAATGTAGGAGGAGGACGTAGAGGGGATAGCGCTAAACAACAACACTGATTCCCACGCAGAGTGATGCAGTCCAATGCAGAAGACAACACAAAGTGATGCAGAGGGAGCTAGGGTGCTTCCCAGGTGTCGGAAATTCTCCCAAAGGATTTAGTAAATTTATCTTATGTGTATTCTAGAAGCCTGCTTGTCAAAATTCTTTTAAATGATTTTCATTGCTAAAGAATAATACAAACCCTCATCTAGTGTACTAGTTTTCCCTCATTGGGTTTTTCCGAGGACAATTCTCCAAAAATAACTATGTTCACGTGATTGTTTCTATTTCATTATATGTGTTCTGTTCTATTTTATGCTTATGGCTCTGTGAATATGCAGTTGTGTTTATTTCAAAATTTACTAGAAGAAACTGTAAATAACTTATCATAAAATAAGTAGGAGAAATAAATCTATCACTACAGTAGTATTTAAGTTTGAAAATTTCACATGGTATCAGAGCAAAAGACGAATAACATAATAGGAGGTTCTATAATGGAATGAAGTTTCAACAGTGATGCAACATCAACTCGGAAGGGTTCACGCAATCCTCCACAACGCATGGAGCAACAGAGGGATCATGATGTTTCAGTTCTAGCATCTAGACTAGAAGAGGATTTTGCTTGTGTGTCAAGCATGGCCTCTCCAGAGATCTGGTATATTGACAGTGGAGCATCTGCTCACATGCTGAGAGTTCGAGAATGCTTCTTGAGCTACCAAGGGGAGCAGATGAATTTTCAAATCACTATGTGAAACAAGGAAAAATGTACCTATGTTGGAAGAGGCACCATAATATTTCAAACAAAAGCTGACAACAAGCTTCGGGCCACCAACGTATTGCATGTACCAGGATTGGGGATGAACTTCCTCTCAATGTCTCAGCTCCTGAACAAGGGTTATGATGTATGCTTTATTCGCAACCAAATTTATGTCAAACACCCTAGTTGGAAAAATAAGGAACAAATTGGAGTAAGGATCCATAAACTGTACAATTTACAACTCGAGTCCCCATTGGTACTGATAGGCAGTACTGATGAAAGATATTTGAATGAATTATGGCATAGAATAATGGGGAATCTACATCATGGAGCCTTGAGAATCCTCAAGAAGACTATCACGGGATCTCCAGAACTTAGCACCAAGTGAGATGATGTCTGCAGAGGGTGTGTATTAGGGAATTATGCCAAGGTAGAATATCCAAAAAGTAGCAATAGGGCCAAGAGTGTATTGGGATTGATACACCCATACATTTGCAGACCAATTTCCATGATTGCTCTCAGTGGTGCAAAGAATTTTTTCACCTTTATCGATGACCATTCCAGAAATATATGGATCTACTTTCTGAAGACCAAAGACGAGGTCTTGAGTGATTCAAAGAGTTTAAGGCTCTAGTGGAGAATCTAATAGGAAATTGGATCAAGACATTGCGATTAGACAATGGTAGAGTACATTGACAAGGACTTCACAAGGTTCTACGCAAAGTAAGGCATCAAGAGGGAATGGTCTGCTCCATATAATCCGGAGCAAAATGGGGTCACAGAGAGGAAGAACAGGACTATTGCGGAAGTTGCGACGACAATGCTGTATGATCAAGACATGCCCAAATTTCTGTGGGCTGAAGCTTGTAATACAACAATGTATGTACAGAATAGAGTGCCTCATAACACATTGGGTAAGGTTACTCTCGAGAATGTGTTCACTGGCAGCAAGATTGAAGTGAGCCACTTTAGGATATTTGGCAGTATAGCGTATTTCCATGTACCCGATGAGAAGAGTAAGAAGTTGGATCAGACAACTGAAAAGGGGTACCTTGTGGGATATAGCGAGAATGCGAAGGCTTAGCGCGTCTATATTCCCAAGAGTAGGAAGATAGTAGTAATACAGGACGTGAAGTTCATGGAGGAGAGAGTATTTAGGAAATCCCGAGAAATGTCTTCAGTTAAGTAGTCTGAGGAGGATCCATTGGTTCAACCACAAAAACCTAGAGATGATGGCTCTAGTGCCTATCCAAGGCACAAGGATCCTAAGGAAATATTTTCCGAGGAAGTGCAAGAAGGAGAGCAGGTGAATCCACCCATCACAAGTGGAAGGAAGAGCAAAGAACTACAACAGATTCTGAAGGATGCAGAGGAGTTTTTTGGAGCTCCTAGAAATGAAAAGAGGGAACGCAGGCATCGACATAGGTACCAAGCATTGATAACATAGGTTGGAGAACCCTCTAGTTTTCAGGAGGCAGCTTAGCATCTTGTGTGGGTAGATTCTATGGTGGAGGAGTACAACTCCATCATGAATAATGATGTATGGGAAGTAGTTCCTAGACCTCCAAACAGGTCGGTTGTAGGTCTTATCACTCCACCAGATTCCCAAGGCTGAGGAAGGAATCCCAACAAAGGTAACCACAAACCAAGCTTTTGACTTGATAGCTAGCCTTATCAAGCCGGAGAGGGCTCTCTCCAAAAGGGTCACAACTAGGAGGGCTGGAGCAATTAAGGTTTTTAGGCTAGATATAGAGCGCAGGGGGTTGTTTGAATTGATTTGGTTGGGGAAATCAATGGATAAAGGAATTAGTTCAAGGAAATCTAGGTCACGGAAAATGAGTTAGGGTTGCAGGGATCAATGGGGCAAGGTAGGTACAATGCCAATCACTTGAAGGGAATGGTCATGGAATGGTTTTGAAACTGTAAGAAGGCTGAGAAAAGCATAAGAGATGTATGTTTGTAAGACAAAAGAAGATGAACAAAATATGATCAGTTACCTAAAACATAGCATGTGAAAACATGTATTCTGATTATCTAACTTGTAAAAGATCATAACATAGAAATGAAATTGAACATGAACACAATACTTTCAAACATATGATACTGAAGAAGAAACTATGATAAACATTCAATACCGCAAGTGTCCCATAAATTAGTTGCAACTCCTCTTTATTAGCTTGGCCAAACTGAGTACAAAGTTTCCTTGATCAACTAGCAAAACATCAAACTGATTCCAACTTCCAACCTGTATTACATTGGATTTCTGCAATTTATAGAAAAAATTACAAGATTTGAGGCAAATCTCAGATCCATAATTATTTCTAACAACAAAGATAATTCCTAATCTCTAGGAACATAAAACTATTTATTTGCTTAAATTAAATCGAACTTCTTGCCCAATTCTTCGAATTCATGATCTGGAAGAATTGGAGAAATCTCCCTTGTGGATCTGCACCTTGAGAAGAGGGATAAATGTTGACAATCTGTTTTATTATGCTGACTGTTGAGTTGAATCGACCTTTTTAATATGATAATAGGTGAAATTATTTTAACATAAAATCATTTTTCTTTTTGTAAATAATGTAAACTGCTTTTCGTTTTAAAAATAGCAAGAATCCCTTTGAATTGGCGAAAAACCTTTTGGATAGATTTAGCACAGATAATTAGATTGGTGGTTCCCAAATGATCCCAAATGATCGCTATATTAACAAACCTTTTGGATAGATTTGGTAAATAAATGCGTGGAGCAGAGTTTAGCATAGTATAGCAGTGGAATGGCAGAAGTATTAAATACAAGGTAGAGAAGAATATTGCAATTGCAAGAGCTGGAATGGATAGAAATGGTCTTGACATATAAAATTTGCGATATGCGAAAAGGTAGGTGACGTGAGAAGGTAATGGTGGGCCAGTCGCGAATTGCAAGTTGGGCATATTTGCTAATATAAGAAACGTAAGGTAAGAATCACGATTTGTGATTTGCGATATCGCAAATCGCAAAGTCAAAGGCTATCACAACTCGGGGTCAAAATTTATCGCAGATCAGCGGAGGGGGCTTATCGCATATCGGCAATCGCAAATTATAAAAATTAACTGCGATGTCTTAATACTAAACTTATAAATTGCCGATTGCGATATGCAATGAGCGGTGGGGAAAGGGTGACTTGGCAGTAGGCAGGTAAGGGCCCCACGTAATACGACATCAGCGTTTTAGAGTGATAGCACATGAATGTGGTAAAGATTTCTTGTGATGGCCGATGGAGGAAGAGGTGACGCGGCGGAAGGGTCCCACTTTATATCACATTGGCAATTTGGGAGTGGTAACCAACGAATATGGTAAAGATTTTTGCGATGGCCGATATGCGAAAAGGCACAAGGGGTCCTACCAAAGGTTTTAAGTGGTGGTTTGTTGTATATGATATGTAATATATCATGCGGTAAGGTTTAAGGTATAATGTTATATAACATGGCTTTTCGATGGGTAGGCGGAGCTATAACATAAAATTTTTGGACTTTAATATAAGTGGGTTTATAAAGTAATAAGTCCCGAAAGGTTATGTATGTGGGTTTTGGGGTTAAATGGGATTCAAAGCGTTAAACTATGGGTTTTAAATATAGTTTAGGCTATATATTAAATGAATTTTGGGTTTGGGGTAACAACTTGGATAAGTTAAATAATGAAATGAAATGTTTGGATATTGGGGAAAAAGGTGAAAATAGTAAAAAACGAAGCAAGGTCAATGATAATGACGGAGATTAGGTGAAAGTAGAGTAAAATAAGGCGGGATGGGTGGGATGAAAATACCATTGCTAACAATAGGTTCGAGATGGATCTACAAGATTAAATATGATGCAGATGGAAACATAGAGAAATTCAAAGTCAGGATTGTGGCTAAGGGGTATGCATAGAAGGAAGGGATCGATTATAAAGAAACCTTCACCCCTATATCTTAATATACTTCAATTAGATCCGTCATCTCTCTTACAGCGCAGATGGGATGGGAAATTCACCAGATGGATGTCAAGACTGCGTTCTTGAATGGGGTGATAGAAGAGGAAGTGTACATAGAACAATCGGAGGGCTTTGAGACACATGAGTAGAAAACTCATGTGTGCAAGCTTAATAAATCCTTGTACGAATTGAAGAAAAACCCTAGAGATTGGTATGGGAGAATTGACAGCTACCTGTAGAAGATGGGATTTGTCAAGAGTGGTGCAGATCCCAACCTCTACTATATGAGAGTAGGGGATGAGCCTCTAATATTGGTGTTATATGTAGATGATTTGTTTCTAACTATATCATCTAAGCTCATCAAAGGCTGCAAGCAAAATATGGCTACAAAATTCTACATGAAGGATCTAGGGCGAATGCACTATTTTCTGGGGTTGGAAGTTTGGCAGTAGAAGGGAGAAATATTCCTTGGGCAAGGAATCTATACTACAGAGATCCTGAAGAGATTTCAGATGGAGGAATGTATACCCATGGCTATGCTAATGATCACAAACTGGAAGAAAATCGACATGTCCGAGGATGATGAGGTTGATCCTACCTTACATAGGCAGCTCATAGGATCATTGATGTACCTGGTCAACACTAGACTAGACTTTTGTTATGCCGTGAATACCTTCAGTCAGTTCATGGTAGAACAGGAGGGCTCACTGGGCAGCAACCAAAGATGTTCTTAGATACTTGAAGGGGAAAATCGAGTTTGGATTGAGGTACACCAACGATAATGAATCCAGCTAAGTGGGTTCATTATTGCAGACTAGGCTGGAAGTCCATAGATCGAAAAAGTACTAGTGGGTACTATTTCAGTGTTGGATCAGGAATGAATTCCTAGTCCATTAGGAAACAAAAATCCATGGCGCTGAGCTCAACCGAGGTTGAATATATGGCAGCTAGCACAACCTCGTGTGAGGCTATATGGATTCGTAAGTTGCTCTTGAAATTACTCAAGAAGAGGATGGAATCGACCAGAATTTTGTGTGATAATCAGAGTTACATCAAGCTCTCCGAAAATCTTGTGTTTCATGATCGGTCGAAGCACATTAACATCAGGTGCCACTTTATCAAAGACTATGTCCAATGGGGAGTTGTACAGTTGAAGTACATTCCATCATGGGAACAGGTGGCATATATCCTCACAAAATCTCTGGGTAAGATTAAGTTTACTTACTTTAGAGAAAAGATGGGGATGGTCAAGAATAAATTCTAGTAGAGGAATGGATGGGCTCGAAATTCAGAGGGAGCTGCAGTACAGATGAGGCAGTGACAAAGATGGTTTCATGGGAAGCAGTACAGAGGGTAGCAACGCAACATATGGGGGGCAATAACTGAGATATCAACATCGCAGTAGATGCTTCAGGCCGGAGCAAATGTAATTGGTATTTTGCTTGAACACTTTCCTCGCTAAGAGGGAGTGTTGATTTTGTAGCATTGGAAAGTTTTCCAAGTATCATATGTTGTGAGGGGGCTTGGACATCCATATTCCAAAGAACCCAGAAACCATTTGTGGAAATTCCACTTGGTTCATATTTTATTAAAATAATTAATTATTTTAATGTGGTCCCTAAGTCTAAACTTAGGGAAATTAAATAATTAAAGGGCATTAATAAAACATAGTGAGAATCTTCTAGAAAAAAAAGATCAAGTCATGTTTTAATCTTATCCATTCATTAGATATCTAATCTGGGTCATTGATTCATCAACGAGAATATTATATGAGAAGGCTTGAGGGTCATTTGGAAGGCAAGACGAGCACACACTCATTAGTCGAAGGAAATCGATTACGAAGGAATATAATTTGATTTCAAAGGGAGAGGTTGTAGAGGAAGAAGAAGGAATGCGAAGTCAGTAGAGGCAAATAAAGGCAGGAGGAGGATGCAGAGGGGACAATGCTGAGCAGCAACACTGAGTTCCCATGCAGAGCGGCACAGTCTAGCTCAGGGAATGTGCATAAGACCACACAAAGTGATGCAGAGGGAGTTAGGGTGCCTCCCATGTGTCAAAAATTCTCCCGAAGGATTCAACAAATAATTATCAGGTGTATTCTAGAAGTATGCTCATAAAAATTCTTTTAAATGATTTTCTTTACTAAAGAATAATACAAACCCTCATCTGCTGCACTTGTTACCCCACATTGGGTTTTTCCGGGGACAATTGTCCAAAAATAATTGCTTTCATGTGATTATTTCTATTGTGTTATATGTGTTCTGTTATATTTTATGCTTATGGCTAAGTGAATACTGTAGTTGTGTTTATTTCAGAATTTACTGGAAGAATATGTAAATAACTTATCATAAAATAAGTAGGCGATATGTAAATAACTTATCACTGCAGTAGTATTTCAATTTGAAAATTTCACATGTTCTAGGCAGTCTAGGTCAAGTTTTTGGTTCAAGATTGAATTTTTATTTTTTTCATCATGTTAATAATGATTTTGGAAAGTCTCAGGAAATTCTGGGCAGTGGTATGGAGGATGGCCTGAAAAGGTGAAGGCAAGTCCGTGAGCTTGCACGCTCATAACTGAAGTGTTTAGGTCATAACCACATGGAGGCAAGTCCGTGAGTGCAGTTATAGCTTCATAACCACATGGAAGTAGTGTCAAGGATGCGGATGGGGGTGTAGGTTAATGAAACAAGGTTCCAACTCAAGGATTGACCACCTGGGGTGTTTCTCAGAAAACCTGGTTGATATGTAGTCTCTATAGGATGTTAGTTCGTGGTAAGTTTGTAGGTCCCACTTCCTTAACTTGAACTGGGAGGTCAAGTCATGTACTAGTAACTATTTTCTCTTATTTACCCTGGCAAGCCAGTGAAATTAGGTAAATGTGGGAGGGGTGGTTACACCAATAGTTTAGACATGACCAACTTTTAGATAAATATGAAGCATATCAATTTTTCGATTGATACCCTTCTTTCCCTTATAATCACATGAAAAAATATAAGGAATGATTATGTAGTAGACTCGTTAACAATTGTTTCTAAGTAGGCTATGACTTTTTATTTATGTTAAAATATTTTGGAAGGATATTTCAATAGCCAAATCTTGAATCATCAACTTCCACTAAAAATTATTCTCCTAAGTAGTTGAAGAAAGTAATAGTGTTGGTGTGGCACATCATTCCTAGCTAAGGGATAGTAAGGATTCTAGAGTTTCTAGGTGAACTAGTTCACTCATTGGATTGGTTGGTAAAATTTTAGATCTAAACACTAGAAGGGTAAACATTTTACATGAATATTAGAACCATTTTATCTTGAATGGTATCTTTTAATTTAAAATATATATTAATGGGAATGATAGGTTGAATTGAAGTGCCACAAGGGTTATCTGCATCATCACGCGGGATGCACACTAGTTATTCTAGGTCTGAAGTAGGTTTTGCAAGAGGATTCATTGTAAATATCTTCATTGAACCACCTAGAGACATCGTGATATCACTAGATTGGAAACCATTATAAGAATAAAAAATTGTTAACCATGAACTGCCTAAAATAAGAGGATAACAACCAAGGTTTGTTTTAGTATGTGGCACCATAAATTGCATCAGGTATTTCATGAATCAATGGACACTAACACAACCTCCAATATTATTTTTGGATTAATAGTCAGCTTTTCAACTATCTAGATCATTATGATAGGATTTTGGCACAATAGACTTTGTAGTTGTAGATTATCCATGATATCCTTAGTTATTACATTAATGGTTTCTACCAAATAAATCAAGGTGTGCATAATAAGGGTCTTACTAATATGAGCATTCATGATGAGAGTACTTGAGCTAGAGCACTTATGATTTTAAACCTTCACCAAAATAAGGTTTTAAAGGTGGCATACCATATTCATGGTTTGTGGTTCTTATTTCATTTTACCTTATAAATCCCATGTGACCTTAATCTAATTGAGACATTTCTATCAATTGGATTTGACTTGGGTGGTTGAGAGAAATGTTGTTATCCTCCCCACCCGGGTTATATTCCCAAATTTTACATGTTGAGCTCACAATGAGTATTTATTATAATGTCTTCAAGCCTATTTGTCTGAGCAGCCCCTCAACGATTGCAACATGTATATCCATCATATGGAATATAAATATATTTCTCATGAATTAAAAAATTGAGACGTTATTGATGGCATGAAATAAAGGAATTTTGACATGGATGTTCTACAACTTACCTATGATATAGAATGCAAATTGGGCTTGTTTTGAGTTCAATTCATCTTTAAAGAAAAGCTGATGACTCAATAGTAGGTTTAAAGGAAGAATATTCCAAATCTAGTTGGTCTTTCTTTGAACATGATGATTGTTTTGGCTTGGATTCCCATGGTTTGATAATAATGGGTGGTCGTGGTTTTTCTAACAATTTTCCAAATAAATTGTATGTGAATTGGTAGTCAAGTGTAAAAAGTGATTTTTTTTGGAAATATCCCACTTCATTATTCTAAATAGGATAAGTTTAATTTTGTTATTTTGATTAGGCATAATGATCAAGGAGTAACGATGACATCATGAATGGTTGGTTGTTATTTGATTGTGAAGGAGGAAAATAGACTGTTGATGTTGGGGTGAACAATTATTCTCTAACAAAAAAGACTAATGTTGATTTGGCCACTAAGAACCATGAAATTGATGTGATTTTTGTCCATTAGCATAAAATAGGACCAATGTAACTATGTTGAGAAAGGTGCTTTCCATGTAAGTTGTGTGCTAGGAAATTGTATGATATATTAATTTGTAGTAGGAAATTGATTGTCACAAAATGAATTAAAATATTGAGGGTTATACTTTATATCTTGAAATGGTGGTTGTGGCTATTTAAATCATCTTTGATTAATAAACTATACTTGTACTACAATATAATCTACTCCTTGATATATTAATTTGAAGCTTAACAATTGAGGATAATTTCTTCTCTCATGATTTTTGGCAGAAATACTATATACTTTCATGGGATCCAATGGACATTCATGTCAAACATTTTTTTGTCCCCTGCATTTTGCATAGAAAATTGCTAAGGCCTTTTCCATGTGTTCTTGCTTCTTTTTAATTTGAAGGGTATCAAACTTCATAAATAATGAACTTAGTATTTCTATTCTCATGTCTTCTAGTAGGTTCCTAATTTCCTTCTTCGTAATCCTATTGTGCCATTTGATGGTGATGATGCATTTTATCTAGGTCCCTTTATATTTTGTATTTGTTCCCTGAACTAATTCTTTAAAGTTCATATATTTTTCCATAATGACACAAAAAAATATCCCCACTATCAATTAAATGAAGAGTTTTCATCCATTCATCACATACTCTTGTCCATGATATCAATTTAAGGGATTATAGGATTAATTAGCAAATAGTAGCTTATTTGTCGTTGAGATAAAGCCATTTTTCATAATATTCCAAAGAATCATTAACATGTTAGATCATTCTAAAGATCTCATATCCTTAGTCCCTTGCCTTACAATAATCTCATTATTTATTTGAAAAAAGATCCATCATCATAGGTATGGATACTACCTCCTTCTAATCCTATCAACCAATGCAATGCTACATCTTTCAAGGTTGAGGGAAACAAGTCTTTTGGGAATCAATATAATACTCCATATGTTAGGAATAATGCTTCAAATTCAAATAGGATAGTGTCTAGATATTCTTGTTGGGATCCCATATAAGTGTGAAAGAACTGAAGGATTGATGTAATTCCTAATTTTAGCATGCATGTTAGATTCCTCAACGGGAAATCAATGCTCTTATCACTTCTTCATGTTTTTTTTCCATCTCAATCAGTGACAGGAACCCCAAATATTCTTCCTCATATTTTATTGGTGTCATACTCTAAATAAGATTGTTCACAACTCTTGCTGGAACTTTAGAAAAAACTTCAATAACCATTTTGGCTAAAATGGATTTTTTACTTTCAATCTCTTTAACAATTATAGGGTTGGAATAGGCTCCTTGCGTACTAAAATTTACTAGTTTTATAGTAGAAGGAATGTTAGGAATAAATATTCCAAGTTTATCCCTCAGCCTCTTCCTACATACATATTTGAGAAATAAAAAACACAATAAAATAAAGAGTTGGATATTCATTTCCAATCATGCAGCTTGAGTGATGGAATTTTAGGTCTAAACTTAATAAAAGACAAATATTTTGCATTTCGCTCACAACAATGGCAATAAGTGATGGGTTCTAGAATTGCTTGGGATTGATCGACCCAAGATACCCTAGAATTGACTTTAGTTTATCAACCTATGAGCATAGACTTCCAAAATGACTACATTGTATGTGCAAGCTTAGCACTTTTCATTACTAGGTTTATTAGCATGTTAATAATGGTTTTTGGGGGGATTGATTTTGGAATATATCTACTCTATCATAATACTAAAAAAACCATTGAAATTCATATGAATTTCTCAACAACAAACTTTGAGCATGCATGCTTGATTATTATGCTCCATATACAAAATCAATTATCCATGGACTAAATTTCTAGACAACTATGTCGAAATTAAATAGGAAGCTATTGTTCTTGGCTTGTTGGGTGTTCCAATATGATAAAAAAACAACTAAAATAACATAATAGTTTCTACAAAAACTCTACCAAATGTTGTAGTTCCTGGCTTATCGAGTCATTCAATTAGATCAGTTAATCTAGGGAAACAAATCAAATTAACATCTAGGAAATTAAGTAAGAAAAAAGCAAAGCAATAAGAAATAATAATTAGACTATACTATTCTATTGCATTAATTAGAAATGAATTTGACAAAAATATAGTGGTATCTAAACATGAAGTAGAATAAATATTGTAACATGGAGGACATCTAGTTTTCACTTCGCAAGAAACTCCTTAATTTGCAACTCATTGGATGATCTTTATGAAACCAACTCATAAACTATAAGAACAACCAATGACTCTAATTAAGGAAATGTATAAATTACTCTATATTAACTATTGAATTTCAGAAAGGTTCCAAAATCAATATTTTTATGCAATATATGTATGAGGTTCTTGGGTAGTTATTGAATTCTCGAAAAATAATTTAGTATTAACTAAATAATATTTATCTCCTTAGATGATTTTATTTTAGTGTCACAAAGATAAAAAGAAGGAATCAATTTCTCATAAAGGGTAGTAATTTAATGAAATATAGTGCTTGGAATATATATATATATATATATATATATATTTAATAGTGTCGGGTGCTAGTTTTTATTCCAAAAAAGAGAAGGAAAAGTACCTTTTTTACATGCTAGAGTTCTTAAGGAGCAACAGAGAAAGTATCTACAACAAAATGCTGCGCCTTCTTTGCTTCTGTTGTTCAGAAAGTACTGAATATAGCTAATGGATGGATTCAGACAAACTGAGAAAGAAGAAAGACAAACTTAAATGACATGCTAAGATGAGAGGATGGGTTCAGTCGATGCTTATTGGGCGCCCAGTCGAGGCATCCGTGTTATCCTCATTGCCAAAATTTCTCACATTGTTGGAACTAGAGCTTGGAGTTGAGCATTTCTCAAGTAAGTATTTGAGAATTTTCACTGATTCTTTAGAATGAGCACACTGATTGGAGAGTTCATGGTACTTCTGTTGTAGAGAAGTAACTCTGTGAAGGAATACTTTCACATCTTCTTGCTTCTTTTCGTCAAGTATTTTTTGATGAGCACGGATCTGCTCCAATTCTACCTGCAGATCCGCACAGTGAAAGAAATCCTCACTGCGAGCCATACTGAAGGATGGGAGAGCATAAAAGAAATGAAAAAAGAAGGAGAATACTGGTTGAGGGGAATAAGAAAACGTAGTGCAGGAGGCCAACAAAAAGAGGGGAGGGAATGAAGGATAACACAACAGAGATAGCGCTGCAGAGAAAACTATAGCAAATAACGCATCAAAGAAATCAAAGCGGGGGTGCATGAAGACAAGGAGGGCAGGGGAATAAATAACACAACACGATGAAGGGGAGACAACATGAAGGGAGACCCGAGGGGATAAGATCATGGGAAGGAGGAGGGAGGAGGTACGAAGGGGCCTACAATGTTTAGAATTTTCAGAGGGGAGGATCCAAGGAAATCTGAAGTCCTCCTGAGTCGTGATCATGGCAGGGGCATAAGATATGAATCATCATTGCATAAGATTTTCCCAGAGGTTCAAGCACAAGCCTGATTAGAAAGAGAGTCTGCGATCTTGTTGTTGCTTTAGAGGATGTGGTAGAAGGCGATTCCTTCCATGCCTTTTGCAATGTTGTGACATATACTGACTATATGATGGAGATCTATGTTGCTTATTGGGAGATCATGGTTCATCATATTGATGATGATAGAGGAGTCTCCAAAAACCATTGCATTTGAGATGTTGTGATTTTTTAACTGATGAAGGCCTTGGAGGAGGGCATAGGATTCCGCTTTGTTATTGGAGAGAGAGCCAAGACCCCATTCAAATGAGAGAAGTCTTCTGCCATTTTCATTTTTGATGATGTCTCCAGCTCCTGCAATGCCAGGATTCAATTTTGAAGCACCATCAAAGAAGAGAGTGGGCCTTGCACAACTGCCCAACCATTCTGCAAAGTCCTTTTCTTTGAGGCGAATCTTCCAGCTTGAGGCGTTTCTAAGAGGTTGAATAGTTGGGGGCTTGTGAAAGCTAGAGCTGTCCAACAGATTGCCAAGGAAGTTCCTTTCTTCCACTTGAAGTTCACTAATGTCGATTTTGCTGTTGTTTTTGGAAGATATTGTTTCGAGAGTGAGGCTCCAAGCTTTTGTACAAACCTTCCTACAAGAGGGCTCTTTGTGGTTGAAGATATTTCTGTTTCTAGAGAGCCAAATGTTCCATATGAGCACATAAGGCACAATGTCCCAGGCCCTTCTTGCCAGATTTCTTTTCTTTTTCCCCCATGGATAATTGCTCCTCCAAGTTTTAATCACTTCTGAAATGGTACTGTTATGCTCCTAGTGAGGCTGATAAGAAGGGGTTAGATCAGTCCAACAACGAGCAACAAAGGGGCACATGATGAAGAGATGATGAGCTATCTATTTGGCCCCATGGTAGTTGGGGCACCTGGATGGACCATTCACTCCCCCTTTTTTAAGATTTTCTAATGTGAGGATTTTTCCTTTGAGCAACGTCCATGTAAAGATCTTAATCTTGGGGATGGCTTCCGATTTCCACACCATTTTCCAAATTGGCCAAGTAGGCGAGGGGTAGTAATCACCGCAGAGTTGTTTATAAGCAACTTTAATGGAGTAAGCAGAACCAAAGGGATCCCAACGAAAGTTGTCCATACTGCCTTTTCTCAAGGGAGCAGCGCCATGAAGCAGAATTTGAAGGTTGGATAGATAAGCTTCCAAGTGAGAAGGGACAGTGGGAAAAAGCCATCCAACCCAATTTTGGGAATGGTCATCCCATTTAGAAAAATTACTTAAGAGGTTTAGGCCCAGATTTTGAAAATGGGAAAGAATGCGATGGGTGCCAGGCCTGTCCAATAGAGGTTTTTATCCCATGATTTTGTCTTTCCCAATATTGATACCGCTGCTCCCAATTGGGACTTTGGAGAGATTCTGAGCTAAAAAAGGAATAATTTTATTGCAAAGTGCCCAGATTTTAGAGCAAAGTCTGTTTGGAATGTCTTGGTCCAAAAGATGCTGACGGGGAGAGTTGAGATACTTGGATTCCAAAACTATTTTCCACCATGCTTGCTTCCCACTGATTAACCTCTACACGATCTTCCCACCAAAATCATTGTTCAGAAGCTTGGGTGAGCGAATTACAATACCTCCATGTTCATAATCTTGAGTGACCTTCCTCCACTTAACGAGATTGTATTTTTTCTTCTCATTTTTTCCACCCTGCCAGAGAAAGTGCCTTAGGATTGATTCAAATTTATGATGGATGCTAGCAGGGGCTTGAAGGAGAGTGAATTGGTTCAGGGGCAAAGATGAGAGGGTAGATTTAAGAAGGAAAATGTGCCCTGCAAGATTTAACCAAGAGGAGCCCCACTACTGAAATTTTCTCTTCATTTTGTCTATGGTAATGTTCCAGACTTCAGACTGTAAGGGGCCAACAATGACAGACATGCCCAAGTAAGTGAAGTGATCCCAATTCAGTTTGTATGGGACTCCAAATATTTGTGCAATGTTGTGGATGGTTTGGCTAGTAGCATTCCAACCATAAATGTAGATTTTTAAAAAATTGATTAGACCTCCGGAGTAAAGCATGAATTTGTCCAGGATGGTTTTAAACCTTTGAGCAATTATGCTGGTTTCTCCACCCATCAAGAGAGTGTCATCATCAAATTGCAAATGGTTCATATTTTTGACACCGTTGCCAAATTTGATACCAGTGATAAGGCCTACTCGATGCATATGATCCAAGGCCCTACTGAAGGATTCAACCATGAGGATAAAGAGGTAGGGAGAGATTGGGAAACCCTGTCTGAGGCCACGGGAAGACTGAAAGGAGGGTGCTAGCTTGCCATTAATAAGAGGAGAGATCCAAGGATTTGAGATACAAGAATTGATGAGGGCGATGAAATTGGAGTCGAAGCCCATTTTCTTAAGGAAAGAAATAAGAAAGGAGTGTCTGACCCTATTAAAGGCATTAGCTAAGTCGAGCTTGAGGATAAAACCTTTCTCTTTGTGAGTGATACTAGAATGGATATCTTCTTGGTTAAGGAGGATCGAGTCAGAAATTTGTCTTTGGGAGATAAATACGCCTCGATTTTCCGAGATGAGGTTGTGGAGGAAGGGCTTAAGGCACATGGCAAGGATTTTGGTGATGAGCTTGTAAGAGGAGTTGCAGTGGGAGATTGGTATAAATCTAGAGAAAGAGGAGGGGCAATTTTCTTTGGGGATAAGGACGAGGAAGGTAGAATTGGTATAGCCCCCAATTTTCTTCTTCCTTTGAACCCATTGTATCATTTTTACCAAATCCTTTTTGATTAGGTCCCAATGATTCCTGTAGAAGCTGATAGAGAAGTCTTCTGGACTAGGTGCTTTGTCAGGGTGCAAGGACCAAATTGCGCATTGAATTTCTGCCTCATCTATCTCTTTATTGAAAGCGTTGTTCATCTCCTCTGTGATCATATTTGGAAGATATTGTAAGAGATCAAAATAGTCTTCCGGCAGTTTTGTTTTAGTTATTAGATACCTATAATTCTTGGTGGAAACAACTTTGATTAACTCTTGATCTATCTATATTTTACCTTTTGCATCGATGATGGAGGAGATGTTGTTCCTAGACTTGCGAACAGTAGTTTATTTGTGGAAAAAAGAGGTGTTGTCACCTGCTTGAAGCCACAAATTTCTGGATTTGATTCTCCACTTCTTCTCTTCTTTTCTATTGATTCTGTATAACTACCAGTAAAGATATTTTTCATGTTTGGAGCTCTCTTGGTTGGGCCCTTGTGAATCGATGTTGCTATGGACAACGTCCAGCTTAGTTTTATTTTCTAACTTGATCTTTTCTGGTTCCTTGTAATGCTGCTTGGCCCAATCCTTTAAGGCCATTTTGGTTTTCTTTAATTTTGTTTCCCAAATGAAGGAAGGGGATCCTTCAATGTGCTGCAGCCAAGTATTGTGAACCAATTGCCTTGCTTCTGGGATATCGTTCCATAGAGGGCTGTATTTGAAGGGGATGGGGCTGAGAGAGTGATGGCCGCCAAGAGAGAGGGTGATGGGGTAGTGATCAGAGGCAGAGAAGGAGAGAACATTGGAGGAGGCGATGGAGTAATAAGAGAGGAGAGGGACAACAACCAGAAATATGTCCAGACGCTCCATGATGTTTCCTATTCCAATCCTCCTATTGCTCCAAGTATATCTGCGATTTTTTTGTGCAATATCGACCAAATCGTGATCTTTCATGATGATTTCTAGCTGGTCTCTAGAGGGATCAAGACTGAAACAACCTCCCCTTTTTTATTTGCGTTGAGGTTTAAGTTGAGATCACCTCCTATGAAAATGTTGTTGCTGCCTTCATTATCTATGTCTGCTTTAAGAGTGTTCCAGCAGAGCTCTTTGTCCCTATAGTGATTGGGGCCATATACATTGTATATGATGATTTCCTTGTGCTCTTTAGTGCTCTATAGCACCACTTTGATCCAGTTATACGTTTTTGTTGAGTTCTTTTGATTTCAAGTGTTGTGGTTCCAAAAGGTGGCTAGCCCACCTGAGGCACCCGTAGATTCAATTTGGGTACCCACACCCCTAGATTCTATTTAATATTGATTCCATATCAAGATATCCCTACTTAGTTTCCTGCAGAAGAATAATGTCAGACTTTTCTAGATTTAGTAGATCTATTAGGGATGATAATTTGGAGGGGTGCCCTAAACCCCTACAGTTCCATGAAAGGACTTTCATCATTTTAGAAAAGCAGAGAGAGAACCTGCCTTCCCTCCTTGCTCCTTTTGTCCCGAGTCTTTGCTATTTTTCCCCAAAATATAGGTTTCAATGGGGTTCTGAGTTCCAAGGGCTATGTCCTTTTGGGTAGTTTCGTCTTGATGTTTCTTTGAATATTTCCTTCCAGGACCTAGTTTCTTTGTGTTTTCTAGAGTTACACCATGCTCTTTCACAGAATTCCTTGTGATCCGGGCTGAGGAAGGATCAGAAGAGGAGGAAGGGGGATCATGGTTGATGGGGGAGGTGTGAGGAGAGGCAGGCTGGGTGGGAATAGATAAAAGGGGAGGGTCATATTCAACGGGGGAAAGGGAGGATAAGGGATTAGAGGAGTCTAGAGAGGCATTGGAGGGGGTATAGGGGGATCAACAAGATTTTGGGAGGATTCTGGGAGCTGGGGAGAGGAGGAGGAGGGGGGATTAGATTTGGCAGGGGGTGCAGTGAAGGTGTTGCTCTTGGGATTAGAAGAGGTCTTTTTTTTTTTTTTTTTTTACAGTTTTCCATTGTGATTCTGACTTCGGACTTTCAATATCAAAATTTTTAGAGCATTTGTTAGGAAAATGGCCATATTTGTTACATACCTTGCATTTAAAAGGGATTTTCTCGTAGTCGAGCTGCTGGATGTGCATCCATTCATCAAATTTTAGCTTGATTTCCTCGGGGAGGCCTTTACCTAGATCCACCTCGACGCAGATCCTGGCACAGGCTTGCATGTTGTATTTTGGCTCGCTCCGATCTGTGAACTTGCCTACAACGTTCCCAATAGATTGAACGGAGTCATATCCCCAGCAGTGCAAGGGAAGATGAGGAAGACGCACCCAAACAGGGACGGTGTTTGGTACATCAAGCTCAGGGTCAAAATCCGGTGTCCATTTGTTGAGATATAGGCCTCTGGTGTCCATGAAATATGGTCCGTTCCTAAAGATCAGATCCTTGTCCTCCTTTGTTTCAAAATGAAAAGTGAAGTAGCCTCTACCGCAGAATCAAATAGATATTTTGCCATTGATTTTTTCTGACTAGTTGCGCTCAACCCATTTTTGAATAGTGTTCGGAGAGCGTCAAAGTCTGGTAAATTGACTGATGAGACCCTTCTCGGCTAGATAAAGGGTGGACATGTTCAGAATATAAGGAGGAAGGGCGACCTCCTGAATGCCATCGAGCTTTTTTACAAATTGAGAGATCACCGGCTTGGGGCAAGAAGGCGCTAAGGATTTTATTAGGGCAGAAAAGGCTAGGGCCTGGTCCAGAGGAGATGCCACCTCCAGGGTGGACTTCGGAGGGGCCATGCGAGGGCGAGCAGGAGGAGATCGACATCTAGGGCCCGCAGCAGTAGTAGAGCGTGGGCTACAACGAAGTGCTTGGAATAATTCTAAAATACAAGAATATACAAATATAAAATATTTAACTCTAACCATCCATGGAATGTGTGCATCTCAAAAAATGGTCTCTACCTTAACTTTTACAACATGTTGTATCACTTCACCATCACTTGGAAAAGGTCTATCAACATAACAACACACAATAGTAATAATCGCAAACTCATCAACATGTTTATGGGAAACATATCAATGTGTTATTGAATGGTGGAAATTCCCATACAAATACTTTGATCATCAAAATAACAACAATATTGAGGAGAGGAACTAATTTGCATTTTAAAATATTAAGGCTAACAATTCCAAATACATAAAATCATGCATTACACTCTCAAATTTTAACAAAGGCATTCATAAAGCATAAAATTCCAAGTGTAAATGAATATCATCCTAACTTTCCATTAGATGCATGAATAACTCAAAATGGATAAGGAAAAGACAAGGGATCCATATTAACGAGAGAAATTAGGAAAAAAGATGAGAAAAATAGGGAAATTGTAAATATTATCAATTTTGTTCAACTTATACAAGTAATTAATGATTTTATTTCTTAGTAAAATATGTCCATTAATCATGTATAAAACACAAGTTTTAAGCTCAATACCGGGACTTGAGATCGAGATAAGGAATAAATATATTAGTAAGAACGAGTCTCTTAAGAAGAAATCAATTCCAGGGCCCCAGCATAGGATCATATGACCTATGATTTGGACCAATATCTTCCCTAAGCTCAAGGTTAGTGTCTAAATTATGATTAAGAATAGTATCTTCTTTGAACTTGGGATCATGATTTGACCTATGATTAAGACCAAGATCTTTCCTAAGCTTACGACTAGGATATTCCATTCCTTCGTTTTCAAATAAAAATTTGATCTATATCTCCAAATGAATTATGAACACAAATTTCAACCTATCTAATAACATATATGTAATAAAATTTAACCATGCAATCATTTTCAATTGCATTAGTTAATCATTTTCAACAAAATTTCAACCTAAAAGTACTCTTTCATCAACATTTTTGTCCCATATGCAATAGGTATTTTGGTCAATCTTGTGTTTATTTTTTAGACCTAAATAAATATCAAACATATTGATGACCACAATTGGCCTATGTTAAAAATGTGGGTCAAAATATATTTCAAAAAAATTTACAACCTTGTTCTTGACTTGTATACAAGGCATAAAAATAATACTTTCTTTACCAATTTGAGTCGAAATAAGGTTAAAAATATGGTTATGTTTTTAGTGTGAAATGTTTCAGAAGTTATTATAGAGAAGGTATAGTTATCTCCTTTTCCTTCTAAAATTTGATGCTATAAATAAACTGGTTGACTAATCAATACCTCACCTTTGAGTCTCTTGACCTCATCCTCAATATACTTGGTCTTCATCCAATGAGTCCTATTCACATGTCGTGTATTTCCATGGTAGCAATAGGGCTTCTCCTCCTTTTCTTAGTTGATGGATAATCACCATGTTTCTTCTGTTGGGTTTGATCTACACAATCCTTATCATGGTAATTCCCATGAAAATTTCCTTGATTAAATTGTATTATTTACCTCTTTGTCTATAGTTATACCAAAATTTTCCCTTGAGCAGATGGGGATGCTTATTAATTTCAATTTTACCTTCATTAAACAAATTTTCATTTTACCTAGCAAACCATAGAAAAAATCAAAGTTATATTCCATAACATCTTCTTTTCAAGAAGCCCAATTAGAATATTATTTCAAGCATAAATCATCACACGGTGTCTTCAAATTCATCAATATCAATTCTATTATCTAACCACATTTATTTAAAAGGATTTTTTTCACATATTCAACCAATTCCAACTGTATCTCATTCATGTGAGCCAAATAATTTTCAATCTTGTTAAAGAAAGGAGGATTAAGAGAGATCAATTTTTTTATCAATCAACATAAACGAACTTTCATTGATCTTGTTAAATATATTTTTTAACTTATAGGATAATTGATTTAGATAGTTAGTCATGCTTGTATAAATGTGAATCTTCCTTTAGATTTAAGTCATTATAGCTCTTACAACCTTTCCCTTCTCCTTGTTAAAAATGAGCTTCTACTAATTATTCTTATGATTGGAACCATAATTTTTATAAATTTCCAAAGCACTTTGCTCTTCAATAGTGTTTTCATATCATGTGCCCACATGCCATAGTTATGGCCATCCAAAACCATAGGTTCTTTCTTACAACTCATTAATCATTATGAAAAGCCTAATCTAATGTACAAGTCAAAACCCTAAGATAATATATGAAAACAAGATTTTATTTGTCAAGTGAATATATAAGCATAACTTCATAACATGACTTTTAAAAAATGGGATGGATACCAAGTGAATACCTTTAATACCATGTTGGAGAAATTAATGACTACATAAGTGAAGATGAATTAATTCTAAGGAGGGGTGGCATCTAAGGACATTGTTATAGCATTCAAGCACAAGTGAACATAGCTCAACAATATGGAACAACATATGAAACTTGATTTCTTGATATATTGATCCATAGGATCATTTATATATAATCAAAAGAATAAATAAATCCCATAGTATTAGAAAGACATATTCAACTTAGATCACCTTAAGCATGCCCAAATATCCAACATGTATACCTAAACCTGCACAATAATTGAGTCAAGGCCACTTTTAGATGGTGTGACCAACCATTCAATCTTAAAGTATAGACATAGTTTCTCTAAAAGATCAAAAGGGAGTTGTTGTTCCAAAATTCATAGTATCATTACTAGTGTGCTAAGTTGAGATGTTAAAATTAGAGCATGGTATAAGCATAACACTAGAAAACTTTCGACATGACATAATGGTGTTGTGGCCAAAGCATGATGAAGTAAACCACCTATATGTGTATGAAATATCATCTACAAGAGACAATATATATTCTCCAAAAATACCTTCAATTATTGTGTCTTATTTATGATTAATACACTTCAATAAAATAAAAATAACAATAAAAATATTTTAGGAATCTCATCTAAATTAATTACAAATAAACTAACTTCATTAATTTTTTTTTTCAAAAATCTTTCATATATAAAAATATATATCCAAATGTATGTAGTTAAAATCTAATTAAACTAAGTGGTGGTAGGAGGGGGAGGGATTCTCTTAAATCTCGAGGGAAATTAAGAAGTAAAGTATTCATGGGGACTTGGAAATAGGACGAACAATCTCGCAGAAATGTATGAGATCTTTCTTGGACTCCAATAAACTAAAGATCAGGATGTCTCCAAGATAGTGATCATGGGTGATTCTCTTATCACTATTCAACACCTTCAAATGGGTTCTCTTCCTAAGAACAACCATTTAAACCTCCTTCTCAACATAATTTTTAGCATCCTGGAGTCATTTTCTCAAAATGCCTTTTATCACACTTTAAGGAGTCAAAATAAGGAGGCAGATGCACAAGATAACCAAGATTGTGTCCTTGAAGCAAGTCAAGTGTTTATGAGTGGATTGTCTAGATGGAAATTTATTCCATGAAGATCTCCATTCATGATTTTTCCTTTCTCTCAACATTAGGCTAGTTGATTATGTGCACCATGGGAATTATCATATGAAAGTTTCTGAGGTATTATTTATTAATCCCACCTTCTCCTCCAATATTAAAAATTATATGCTCTCATTTGACATCGTGGGCCTATCACCATGGATAAGGTGGTTGGTGGTGGCTGTGCAAGCCATGTGCCCACACACCCCTCATGTGTTGAAGTCTACTGCAAAAAAATTCTCCATTTATTCTTCCACCCTAGTACCAAGATCTTTAAAGGATATAGGGTGGGGAGATTTAATGAGTTTCATTGTTGATACAATATCTGAGGTGTGGGAATTTTTGGGACATAAGGTTTTATCCATATTAATTTTTAAAATGAAGAGGATGCAGGTATCTGGCGTTTGGTGTTTGTTTTCGAGCCGAGTTAGTATTTCTGGTGGCTGGTGGTTTCTCCACGTTTAAGAAGACTCCATAAGTGAAGTGAATTCATTCAAACACATGAGCCTCCTGCTCTGTGTTGGGATTGAAATCTAGCTGGGAACATTCAAATCTATAATCCTAGGAATTATCCTCCCTGATTCAGACTCTTATCTCCCCCTTCAATTGGTAAGAAGTTGGGAATGTTTCCTTTTGGTATTTCCAATGGTCTTTCAGGAGGCACGAGTGGTCAATTCTGAATTTTTTCAATATTGTACAGTAGTTCTTTCAGAAGAATTTGGGGCCCCCCACCACCATGTGTGCTTCCAACCTCTTTTTATATATGCAAAGACTATTTTGAACTAGGGAAGTTAATTAGTGAGAATATATAAGAAATTATGGGCTCGCAAGTTTTTAAAAGGTACCCTTGCACCTTGATGAGCCATAGTATTGCAACAAGAGTGTTGCAACTCCCAAGGCTACCTGCTTTAATTATCAACCCAGTTTTGTACAAACTTAAAAGGTGACAATGTTATATGCACAATTGGTTAAGTTTTACTCATGCCATGTTCAAGCAATGGACCAAACCAACGCATACAAAGACCACTATACAAGCTAACTCAAGAAAGGAAATTGCATAAACAAAGAGTTTTATCTTAACTGAAAAAATGGAAATATTATTCTACTTGCAAAAAGGAATGAGAATGCTACTTGTTTAATTACAAATGTTAAACCTAGTTGCAGGAATGTAAAACTATATTAATTGAAGGAATGGGGACACTAATTAACTTACAGAATGTAATCTCTATTCTACTTGCAAGAATGAAAACACTAGTATAATTGCAGAATATGAAAATTTGCATTGAAAAGGGAATTAGCCCATGCAATAACAATGTTGTCACAATGAAACCATAAAAAAACATAAATTCAAGAAAATAGGCCTAATCTACTTTGCATTGATAAATCAACCCTTAATCATTGTGTTCAAAGAAACTTAGCTTTAGTGACAGAGTTCATTAGGCATTTCATAAGAAAGTCTTCATTATTCTTCAAATTTAGAAATCTATCCTCTAACCCTAATTGCATAATTATGTTGCAGTGAAGAAAAGGCAGGTGTAAAGGGGTCTTTGGTCCTCTTCAGTCAAGGTTTTAGAGCCTATGGGCCATTATTCAAGCCTAAGAGATAAAAATCAAGCTTGTGGGGAAAATATGGTAGAGTTTACACACTGCTACAGGATGCTACAAGATTACTACTGGATGAGAACTGAAAATATATCCTGCCAAGATGGAAGCCATCATGAAACAAGTGGCAATTGATTTTTCAATTTTTTTTTTTTTTTAAAACATAAACGGGTATATTTTATTTCGATATGATGGGTCAGGCCAGAGCCTAAACAACCCCTATTACATTTTCTTTTTTTCCAGAAGACCCAGTGGGTCGATATCCAGATCTTACATTGCTAAGCATCTTGCTTATGGAATATGGTGCCAAAATGGTATTTCATTATTCTTTTTGAGATCCCCTTGGGCTAGGAGGCAACCCTTGTTTGCCTTTGCATCTGCTTCCTTGTTGAGAATTCAATGGATGTGATATAAGGGGATGGATTTGAAACTCTGCAACACTTTGCGAAGTCTCTGGAAAGTCTTTTTGAGTGCCACGTTGTTGAAGTGATCGTCCGTGTTTAAATTTTTTATCAATATTTCTGAATCTCCGAAGATTTGAATATCTTTGTCTCCATTTTCCTAAGAAATCTGGAAAGCTTTGAGAAATCCAAGAAGTTCTGCCATATTTTTAGTGTTCTCTCTGAGACCCCAACTGAAATTGTCTTTGTTGTGGCTATCCGAGGAATAGATTATACCCCCATCACCAGATATCCCCAGGTTTCCTTTGGAGGCACTGTCGAATAATATCATTACTTTGCCCTGTTTCTTCCACCATTCTTGAAAATATGTTTCAGGAAGCCGGAGCCTCCACTCAGGATTGAAGGAAGGCCATGAGAGTTTATTTTTTCTAGAAGCACGCTTCAGGGGTGCAACCAGCCAGCATAACTCCACTGGGAGAAGAGCACTATTTGGATTTTGGGGTTGATTCTCCAACGTCTCCAAGAACAGTTTTTTGGCTTTGGCAGCCACTTCAGAGGGGGAGCGTTTCCTGTTTTGAAATATGACTTCATTCCTTGCATGCCACACCTCCCAACAAATATATTTGGGAATGGCATACCAGATTTTAGCCCACATGGAATTTCTGTTCAAAGTATAGGGATAACGTTGTTCCCATGAGGAAAATAGACTGAGAACAGCGAGGTGTGAAGGATTTTGAGCATTTATCCCGAACATGGCATGCGTCCATAAATCTTGGGTGAAGGGGAAATCTATAAACATATGTTCACTCGTCTCCTGATCCGCGAAGTAGAGGGGGCATCTGTGAGGTCCGATTATTCCTCTCTTCTCCAAATTTTCTCCAGTTAGAACCCTTCTATGCATGAGCACCTAAGTGAAGAAATTAATCTTCGGGAACCCGAATGGGTCCCAAAACTATTGCCACAACGAAGGGGAGAGCAGCTTTTGGCTGAATTGTAGAGTTGTGAAGCCCTATGCAGTAGTGTAAACGCCATTCTTTCCCTAGTCCCACTTATCTCTCTCATGCCGATGCATAGGTGCTAGGCTAGTGAGCGCAACAAGGAGACTGCACTGTTGAGGAAACAGTCTGTACAGAAGTCGAGGGAGGACCCATCCTAACCAGTTGTCGTCAGTGTCCCATGCAGAGATATCTTCCAAAATTTGTATGCCATGATCACAGAGCCAAGCATGAAGATCAACAAATTCAGGGTCTATATTGAGTGGTTGAAGTCCCATAATTTTGTCTTCCCACAACCGATTTTTTTTCCCATTTCTTTGGATTATGAATAGATGTTCTTTGAAAAACTCCCAGCCCTTGCAACAGAGCTTGCATAGAGTGGTGCCTTTATTAAGAACAACTTCATCCATACTATTCATTGAAAGCCCATGGAGATATTTTTTAATGAGAACTTGGCTGACTGGGTGCCTTTGATTTGAGAACATTTTCCATAGGATCTCGCCTCCGAAAGCCAAATTGGCCAGCTGGGGGTCTCTTACCTGGATGCCTCCTTCTGATTTTGGTCTTTTCACAATATCCTAGCTGACCAAATGATTTTTTTTTTGGTTCCCCTTTCCACCTTGCCAAAGGATTTTTCTTAGAATCTTAGAAATTTGCTCGTTGATTGATTTTGGAGCTAAGATGAACGTTGTATGATATATTAAAAGGGAGGAGAGGACAGATTTCAAAAGAATTAGCTTTCCTACTGTGGTAAGCCAATTTCCTCCCCATGCATTTATTTTTTACTTGATTTTGCTGAGAATTTATGCTCAGTGGAGGGCCTTGTTGTTTCCCAAGGTTAGTGGCAAACTAAGGTATTTGATTTTATCCCATAAGGAAAATCCGGTATAGCCAAGAGTTTGTGCTATTCGATTGATGGTTTGATAGTCTATCTCCCAGCCATATATTGCACTTTTCCTCCCGTTGACGAGCGCTCCAAATACTTTGCAGAAGCTTTGGATTACATCGTTAAAGGCTCTTGCAATTTTTAGAGAAGCGCCTCCTAGAAGAATAGAATCATAAACAAAAAGGGCATGGTTGATTGATTCTGTACCCCTGACCGGTCTGATGCTAGGAAGAGTTCCTGCTAACTTTTAAGCATTAAGCTTTCAACTTAGAGAGTCAGCCATCAAAATATACAGGAAGGGGGAAAAGGGCAGCCTTGCCTGATGCCCCTCGAAGCTTTGAAATATATGGCCGACCTTCCATTTACAAGAGGGGAAATCCACGGTTCTCTAATACAATATTTTATCAATCTTATAAAGTCATCATTGAAACCAAAAGCATAAAAAATTTGAAGGAGAAAAGAGTGTCTTACTTGGTCAAAGGTGTTCGCCATGTCTAGCATGATAAGCATCCCTTTCTCATGACATTGATGGCTAGAGTGAATGGTTTCGTCAACCAGAGCCACGTTTTCCAGGATATGCCTGCCTTTGACAAGCTCCCCTTGATTTGGAGAGATGGGTTTTTCCAGCAGAGGCTTGATTCTGTTCGCCAGAAGTTTGGAGATGATTATATAAGATGCATTGCAAAGCGAAATAGGCTTGAACCAGTTGAATGACACCAGATTCACTTCTTTAGGAATTAGGGCTAGGAATGTGGAGCTTGTGCTTCCTCCCAGTTTGGATTTTTGGAGGAATCCTTTGACCATTTGAAACAGGTCATCCTTAATTATTTCCCAGCAGATTCTGTATAAATGAATGGAGAACCCGTTAGGTCCAGGAGCTTTGTCTAGATCCATTGTCTAGGTGACATTGCTGATTTCTTATTCTATGAAGGGCTTCAAGAGGTTAGATTTATCCTCCTCGCTAAAAAATTTTGGAACGTGAGAGAGGAATTCTGCGACTTCCTCCTCACAGTCGAGACCCTCTTCCTTGAACAACTGCAGAAAATGAGAGGTTGCAGCCTCCCTTATCATTGTTGTTCCTTTGTGGATAGTCCCATCCGAGGATGTAATTTCAGAAATGTGATTTCTCGAGAGGCGAGATCGGATTTGTTTATGGAATAAGACCGAGTTTTTATCACCAGACTCAAGCCAGAGATTTTAGGATTTGAAACTTAAGGATTCTTCCTCTGCTTTATATGTGTGGAGAGAGGTGAGTTGGGCTTCATGCTCAGCTTGGATTTCAGAATTGGTAATGTCTTGGTTTTCCAATACCATTTGCAGATCAAGAAATTGCTCATTGGCCTATCTCCTTAGGCTAGTGGGGGAGCTTGAGGGATTTTTTATCCATATTTTCAGGGCTGTTTTGGTGGCCTTGAGTTTCTGCTCCCACACATAACTAGGTGATCCATTGATCGGAATGGACCAAGCTTTCGAGATAGTCTCATAAATCCTTCCCTAGCTGAACAAAGGAGGATGAATCAGAAAGGGATGGACCCTAACTTTTATTCTTCGTCTAACAACAAAAGTATGGGTTTATGATTTGAAGTTAACTTTGGCAAAATTTTAGTGGATATAATCATATTTTCGGAAAGGAAGGCGCTTTGAAGTAAACATATGTCCAGGCGGGCTGAGATGTGATCTGCCCCAGTTCCATTGTTTGTCCAAGTGTAGAGGCCTTTTTTTGTTTTAAAATCTAGAAGATCCCACTGCTGAATCAAGTCTTCCACTATTGGAAGGAAATGATCCTTACTAATGGTTCCTCCTCTCTTTTTCTTTGGTTCATAATCTAGATTGTAATCTCCTGCTAGAATTATATTCTTGGGGGAGTAAGCATCTAAAAAATCCACGAGGGTTTGCTAGCAGTATTTATTTTCAGCATAGAGAACTGGGACATAAAGATTAAAGAGAGCGAAGGTGATATTACTTTCTTGGTGCTGAAGTTCGGTGTAGATCCAGTGTTGCGTTTCGAAGGAGATTTTGAGGTGTAGTTTATCTTCCACCCAGAGAGTGGCGAGCTCTCCACAAGAACCCCTTGCACTTATTTCTTTTATGGTTTTTGTTTTCCATTTCGTTTTGCTGAGATCTAGAAGGGCTTCCCCTTCTATCTTAGTCTCTTGGAGCATGAGGATCTCTGGGATTTATGACTTCAGAAGGTTTTTCATAGCTTTAGTTTTTAAGGGATTCCCCAAGCCTCTGCAGTTCCAAGAGAAAATCGCATTATTTACTGGCAGATAGGGGGACAAAGCCTCCCTTGGAAGGCCTAGTTCTAGTATTTCTACCTATGGTCATCTCAATCGTTGGCTAGCTACCTTGCTTTTTTTGTTTCTCAGCGTCTTCCTCTCTTGCTTCTCTGTGGGATTTTCTCCCTTCTCTTTTCGAGGACCTTTCAAATGTATCATCTCACGAGGATCCAGAGGACTCTGGAGACTTCTTCTTTGTCATTTCTGCATAGGATGGGGCACTGGGGGTTCCTATTGGTGTTTCAACTTTTTGAAGGGGATGTTTCTTCCTAATTTTTTTCTTCCTCATTAGTGGCAGGATGTTGTTCTGCCTCTTCAACTGTTGTTTCTTGGATTTATTCTGGGGTGCTGATAATTTCAAAGGGGTTGCTGGAAGCGTCAACTCTTGGAGGGGTAGAGCGACCCTCCCCATGAACCTGATCCGAGGAAGGTGATCCTCCTCCTGCAGGCACTCCTTTCCCTTTGTTCTGTTAGCTGTAGCAACTTTATGAACTTGTGTCGATTGTTCTTCCCTTACGATCTTTAACTCCTCCTCTGCTTTCTTTTTTCATTTCTTGGTGAAGTGCCCGTAGCCATGGAAATTTCGAAATTTAAACAATATTTTCTCACAATCTAGCACTTGTATGTGAGTCCAATCTGCCACTTTGAGTTTTATAGTTTCAGGAATACCTTCTTCCAGATCAACTTCTACACATATTCTAGCGCATGAATACTGGTCTCTTCTTTTTGCTCTGTCTATATAATTTCTTAGCTTATTTCCAATGGTTTCAAGTGATTTAGGGTTCCAACAACGCAGGGGTAAATGTGGCAGGCGAACCCACACCGGAAAAACCGATGGAACATCTTGCGACATATTGAAATCCGGGGTCCATTGATTCAAGTACAGACCCTGGGGACCCATGAAATACAGACCATTCCTGAAGATGAGGTTCCTATCCTCCATCGATTAAAAAAAAAACGAAGAAACCCTTGCCAGAAAAAGCTTATGATTCCTTCTTTGACCAAAAATCTCTAGTTCCTTTGCACCCACGCATCCACAGTTTTGGGCGAGGGCCAGAGCCCAGTGAAATTCCCAATGAGCCCTCTTTCTGCTAGATTCAGAGTCGATCTGTAGGGATATTCAATCGGGAGAGAAACCATGGGAATGGTTTCCAATATTTTCACAAATTTTTGTTGCTTCTCGCTTGCTGGGCATTTTTTGCATCCAGAAACAAGTTTCTTGAAGGCAGTCAGCTTCGGTGGAAGTGAAGGCACGGCATTAGGGCCCTCGCCCCGGGGCCATGGCAGAAGTGTAGCGTGCAGAAGTTCACATGATCTCAGCTCAGTTCACCCTCTGCGCACGGACATTCGTTTTATAGTCGAAATATAATTTCATAAAGTATTTTATATAGTAAAAAGTTATTCACTATTTCATTATTTTACCCAAAATTTTAGGGGAGTGATTTGCAAGAGAGACATACTAGGAGCACTGTGCAACAACTGAATACTTTGGAGCAACATAACTATTCAGAAGATCAGAAGCTGAATGGTATGGTGATTCTCTCAAAACCCTCCATAGTAAAAATTTAAATTTTATTCTTTATTTTACTAATAGAAAAATTTACAATTTTTGTTAGTGTTTTATTAAAAGAGAGAAATCATTTGCAAAACAGAGATATTGGGAGAAAACAAATATTTTGGAACAGCCAAAAGATCAGAATTTGAAAGGTATGGTGATTCACTCAAAACCCTGGATAACAAAAATTTCAAACTTACTATTAAATTTTTTTACATTTTTTGTTAGATTTATATATTTTAAATCTGTACAATAAAAAAATTACTATAGATTTTATTAGTAAATTTTTTTACGATCTCTGTTCGTATTTAAATTTAATTAAAATTCAGAAGAAAAAAAATCTATAGTATCCATTACCGCTCACTCTGCTATGTGTCACTCCCACGACTCTTCGCAACCCCCCTTGCCGTTACCACTCACCGCTCGTGCCCCCCTCTGAAAATGGTTTTTTTGTTTGACAATGCCACCACGCCTGTTGACCGTTATCCACACCGTTGGTGCCACATCTGCTCTTGCCTTTTTCCTCCTTCCAATCCCATCACCCCCACCAACACAGTTGTTGTGCCATAAAGGGCCGGGCCATTATCCAACAGACTCGCGCCACCTCCACACCACCAAATCACTGTTTTAAAGTTAGAATTCGGCATGGATGGAGAATTTACTTTGTTTATTATTGTCAAATTGTTGTAGGTGTGGAATCCATAGGTATTATTAGAGAAAGTGAAAACTGCTGTCAAAGAGCCATTATTTATCAAAGAAGAGTTGTTTGCTCTTTGTAAACTAGATTACAGTTCTCCTTTAGACTGTTCAATCCTGGTAATGATCCCCCTCTATCATATCCCTTCCCCAGTGCTGATCCATAGCAATTTCTCTTTCTTTGTTTCCCCTTCTATCATCCCATTCTTCATTTCAGGTTGAGAAAGGAGATACATTGAAGAAGCATGCCTCCCAAGAAAGACCAGGAACCCTTTAACCCCATGATCTAACCTCAGGTAGATTTTGATCACATAACCCTGGAAAATCGAGGCTACAAGATCCACGAGACAGAGTCAAGACTTTTTGCAGGTTTCATGTGTCAAACTACAGTTCAATAAGTCTTTTCTATCCTATGTTTTAAGTTTTATATCTGTTTATAATATCACTGTGTTCCATTTCTGAATAATTGACATAAAAGAATAAATCAGAACTTACTTAAGTGTACTCTGATTTCAATTGTGATTATTCTAAATGTTTTCTTGTAAACTGGTTATAAGCAACGAATTCTTAATTGCTCTTGTTTCACTGGTTTAAACATTTTAATTACTATAGTAAAGAATTCTTAACTGCTCTTTATTTGTAATCATTCACTTTCTTTCTTTGAACATGTTGAAAGATTCTTAATTGCCTTTCATCCCTTCAAAATCCATTCCATTCACTTTAATTTCTAAAAATTGTTCTCTGTTTAGCTATCTTGCCCTGCAAAGCCATATTGTGTGTAGAATAGTAATCCAGTAAAGCCATCCTTTCGACTCCATAGCCCAATGGCCTGAAATACTCAATCGTACCCTTAGTTGGCGGATTCCACCATTTAAATTCAAACAAACTCTTGGACTTATAACTAGCCTAATATTTTCTAAGAACGAAGCTAAATCATAAAGAGAGAGCCCTCTCTGGATACAGATTGGCTAGATTATGTATCTGAAGGTTGGTTTGTGGTTACCTCGGATTTACTTTCCTTTTCCACAACTTCAAGGAAAATCTGAGTGATAACATAGTGGCGACCATATTGGGGACCTAAACAATTTTATTGTTATTATTGCTTATTTTATAAACTATAGACGGAGCCTGAAGTTAGCTAGGTAGCCTTTGAAATTGCTTTTGCTCTGCAATTGCAAAAGTAAATAAATGCTGCTTCAGTCTATCTCTGTTTAGTTTATGACCTAAGCTTTGATTTCAAACATTTCATCAGTTCTTTAGTTTAATAAGTCTTTAAGAAAGTTTAAGTCTCATATCTAAAGCCTCTTAAAGAAATCATAGAAGTTGTTTTGAAAACTCATAAAAAAACAAAATAATCATAAAATACTCAAAATTTGGTTTCCTGAAGAACTAACTTTTTCTTCAGAATTGTTTTATAGGTTTAGATCTGATCTATGATGGTGGACAGTGATCAGACACACAAAGGTTAAAATCATCCACCTGGCGACTCCAAATCCATTTCACAATCAAGACTCCACTGGAGGAATGAACCTGGAAGAACAATATGGAAAGATCAGGTTTTCAACTTGGATCTTAATCCAAGACATTATGTTCTTTCTCGTTAAGAACGTTTTTTCAATATGTATTGTATTTTATATAAGGATCTAACTTGGTTGTACAGATAAAGTGGCTTTTCATTATGGCTGATTTTCAAAATGATCCAAGAATAAAACGAAGATATGCTCCCATGAGCAGAGATCACATACCTGGATTTCCACACAAACTACCAAAGGTAAATTGGAGTGAAAATCTGCTTATGTTTCAAGATGAGAATATTGATGATCCTTTACTACATCTCCTTAAATTTCATATACACTTATCAAGATTGAAGGGTGATTGGCATGAGGATTGCCTCATGAAGATATTCATGGGAACCTTAGAAGGAAAAGCAAGGGAATGGTATGAAGCTCTCAAACCTGCAAGTTTGTTTTCTCTAAAAGATTTTCAGAAGGTATTTTATGAGCATTACAAAGAAGATTTTCCATATTTATCATTAGCTGAAAATTGTTGTGATCAAGCTGAAGATCTTATAAATTACCTTAAAAATATTGATGAAGATTTTGGAAATTTGTTTCCTGAAGATTTATTAAAATAAGTCCAGAACTTTCATTCTCAATTTAAATGTCATAATAATCAAGAGGAGTTAAACCAAGATGAAATAAATCAGGAGATAAATCAAGATCCACAAAACCCCTCTGTATTAACAAATGATGTTTCATTTAATGTTTTAAATGGAGTTAAAGAAAATAATCAACCTCATGATCAACTTTTAGATAAGGGAAAAAACAATTATCATTTCAATCTAAGAATTCAGAGATTCCCACCCCCCCTCACCGAAGAAGAAATCAATTTGCTTCTAAACATGCAACCATTCTCAAAATATTTACATAATAAAGAAATTGTTTCTACTTCTTCTAATGTTGATGAATGTACAAAAGTTTTTATCCATGAAGGGACAGAAGAACAAGTTGATGCTCATGTTATTCTACCTTCCCAAAAAGGCCTATTACTTGATAGCACTCCTATTGAGAAAAATAATGACTTTCAAATAGAATACAACCAATCTAATCAAGATATATTAGGATTGTTGGAAGAGAATTATGCTGATCCAATGTTTATAATTAATGACATTCCTTATTCTAAATATTTGCCTAAATATGATCAGTATGATTTCCCAATTCAAGATAATTTCACAGAACAATCACTAGCTATTTTGAGGGATGAGATATTAGAACTTCAGCTTGATGAGGATTTTCTAAGAGCTTTCTTTCTTCTCTTGAAATCAAGAAAATGTTCTCCTCAAGTTAAAAAATGGCTTCTTGATATAATTTCTGAAAATTATGAAAATGAAATCAAACTTTTGCATTCTCAAATTCAGTCATACAATTTCCGAAATCCTAAAGAATTCTTTGAAAATCTTCCTTCTCCAAAGAAAGAGGAAATTGTACTATCTTTTGATCTGCATATTGAGGATGATTATTCTTTCGAACACAAGACTGAGGAAATAGTTTCAAGGCTTAATATTCAGAATTCAATTGAACAATTAGTCATTGAAGGCCTAGAAGTAAATAACATACATCATGCTTTTATTGATCCTATATCAGATTATATGGAGAATCTTTTGAGCCCAAATTTGCAAACATGTTTTCTCTATAAGGATAAAATACATCAAAAGTGGCCTTTACACATCATATCATCTATTATAAAGGCACATGATCATAACATACTTCCAATTTTGATCACAAGCAATCAAGTTATCCATTTATTGTTACATCTACTTGATTGGCTTCATTGGCATTTTTGTATTACCTGATTCAATAAGATTTTTAGTAGATTAGAGTAGGTAAATGAGTGCTAATAAGCTCAGAATTTTGAGCATTTTTTTTGTTTTCAATTTTCAGTTAGTTTTTCATTAAGTTGGTTTGAAAATTTTTGTGTGTTGTTTCAGTTTCAGATCAAATTTCAGGTTGTAGAAAAAGGACTATATTCAATTCAATATTTTCAACCACAGCAAATGCATGTTTGGGATTGGAACAAGGCAGAAGATTTCCAACTGGGAAACAAAGTTTTAAGTTTTGAGTGGATAGTAACTTACTGGAGTTGAAGCTCGAGGAGAAGGCCCTAAGCTTCAAAAGTTTTACTATCATATATACAATAAAGCCACCAGAAAAATAAGATTACATGGTTCAGTTGAAGGCATTTTGAGGCATCTGACCTGCTGTTCTTGACTTTTCACCAGGAAAAACCATCCCCAAGTGGAGCCAGTGTTAGACTCCTATACCAATAGGTGTCATATTTCATGATTGACTTAATGAACTCTGTAATATGTTCATACCTTTTCTTGTGGAAAGGTGTTCCATATTCTTAAAAAATCAAAAAATCAAAAAATTTAAAAAATGTAAAGAGAATATACCCTAAAAGAAAAATCAAAGGGTAAAAAGAATAAAATGGTCAAAAAAGTGAAAGAAATGAACCCCAAACAAAAATAGACCAGGAAAGTGTGCAAGTCTAAATGCCACTACTATTTCATTTTCTGTAATAAGCAATTGTGTGCAGCTTGTTAAACTTTTTCCACAATTTATGAAGAGTCAAACTGTTTAAACTTGACTCATTCATTTTTCAATTTCATGTTGTAGAATAGAGAATAAATATCTGACCAAACAGTTTAATCTTGGCAGATAAGTAGATAGGTAGAGTTAATAAAAGGTGCTCAATAGTTTAATCTGAGCCCTTGGATGTAATAAGTGTAGACTTAGATAGGTTTGCCATGTAAAAGAAAAAGAAGATTGATAAGGGTTTGCCAGTTTAAGTGCACCCTAATAAAGAAGAGAAAATGGTAGAGAAAGTAGGTAGGGTAGGTAGATGTTGTTGCAGAATTACATGTGAGGAATGATGGTTCTAAATGTTCTCAATTTTTACTTTCATCACAAAGTAAAAAGGCAGATACTACATTGGAAAGTTCACAGCAGAGCAAAGTCAAAATCATTAACTTCCCATTTCACTTTTTCCCTAAAAGATTTTACTAATTTCCCCTTAAGTGCTAAGGAATTTGAAGATTAAAGGGGCTCAAGGCATTTACTTGACTTTTGGAGGGACCGGACCCTCGGCCCAATGATTGGAGAAAACTTTAGTATTTAACAATATTCATCATCATACTCATTCATTCATAAAAATCTTTTCCTAAGTAAAATTTCATTTTACTTAGGAAAAAACATGCAATAATCCATAAAAGCCCTCAAAATCACTTTTTATTCTAAGCTTAAGTGATGAAAGTATTATAATGCAAATTACTTGGAAAAATCCTCACTTTCTTGGTTATATTTAAAGTGTTTTGAGTTTACCTTGTCCTTTGTCATATTAACTCTAATTTATTTATTAAATCCCTAGTGAAAATACCTTATCCTATTATATTTAACTCCCTTTTATAATAATATCCCCAAAAAATCCTCTTATTATAAGTTTTAGCCAAAATTGATTAAATCATACATGATTAAATAAAAATCCCACATTAAAAACCCTTTGGCTAAAAATATATCTATATAATTATCCCCGCCCCCTATGGTAAGTGAATCATATCGATTTATTACCATATAATAAAAACATACGAAAAAGGGTTTAAACATATATTTTTATGTTTTAAACGAAAAAATAAATAAAGCCCGAAGACTTTAAACCATCCGTAACCCCGACCCTTTATAAACCAACGAAGAGATTAATTAATCACCAGGATTAATTAATAATATTTCCAGCCAATCAAACGCCTCCCGAAATGGTTAATTACCGTTAATTATTTTGGGCCCGCCTTTTAACTCCCCCGTCAACTTCACGTCATGTCAACCGTTGGATCGCTCCATCAGAGATCCACGGCCCATATTCATTCCGCTGCCCGTCCATTGTCCGATAAATAACTCGCGAAATCAAAGCGGTTTTCAAATAGTGTCCCGACCACGTGTCGTTCAATTTGTGGAATCGCTGCTGATTCACATAAAACCACCCTCCTCCAAAGGTAGTGCGGAATAAACCGCTTACCACCATTCCCCCGTGACGTGTCCATTGTATAGTCTGACGTCATATATTAAAATAATAAAATATTCCCCCGTTTGACTTTCTAAATAAAAAAAAAATTCACGTCTTTTTTCCTCATTTCGTACGCAGAAAACGAAATTCACCCTCCATGCAGAAATTTCGAATTTCAAATTTTGAAGTCCGCCAACCTTATCTTGCTGAAGAGAATTGCGGTCGAGTATTCCAAGGTTCTTCCACTATAACCAGTACCTGTTCAAATCACTGTTCATTCAAAGCTTACCCGCCAATATCAACTATTTACCTGTTTAGACACAAACACCCTAGTGTTGCTCATTTTCACCTGATTGTGCAGTAAAACCCTTTGTAACTCAGCTGCGCCACCTGAAGTCTCTGTTAACCAAATTCAAGCATGGTTTACCTCCCAAAAATCATTATAGATTCACTCCACAGACCTCTCAAAATCAAATGAAACCTTTTCGACCTCCCCTGCAAACCAATGGTTTCTTAACAATTTTTTTTGTTTTACAGGTGATCAGAAGACCACATCCTTGGATAAACAGTCTTAATACTAGTCATAAGACTTGTTTACTCCAAGAGTGTTATCAAATCTATTCAAACAGAGATGGAAGATAAAACATACAGTTGAAAGACAAGCATATGAAACAGGATATTAAACAATTTACTGTTGAAACAGATAGTAAAAACCTAAACTACACATTGAAGGTAAAAGGACATAGTAAAGAACGGTTAGAGAGCATAACAGTTAAAGAGTATCAATGGTTAAAGTGTATCAGGTAAAAGTCAGAGTGAAAGTTAAAATGAAGTTAAAGAGAGGTCAAAGGTAAACAGTAAAAGTAATTACAGAGGCAGTAAAATGGTAAAAAGAGGAAATGAAAATACTTTCACCAACATTGAATTCTGTTTAAAAGTGAAATTTAAACAGTCAAAAGAACAAAAAAGTGAAAAGATGAAAAATACAACAAGAAGGAACATTTTTGCAGAAATTGCATGTTTTATTCATTGTTTTGTAGAAACTATTGTGATCAATACAAGATGAATTTTGAAAAACTGAAGGATTTTTATGTTCTTAATAGGACCATATACAAAAACCTCTCTCACTTTTCTAACAGCTATTATGGTTTTGGAAATATTAAACAATGTTGGAAAGCACTTTTTGCAGAAAATTCCAGTTAAGTCATCATTTTGCAGAGAATTTTGTGGCCAATAAGAAATACATCATACAAAACTGAAGGAGGTTTTTGTTCATAAGATACTCCTCTACAAAAACCTATCTCACTTTTTTCACAGTGATTTCAGAATGAGAGATACATGCACATCTTTACAGGCTATTTTTTAGACTCTGTAAAACTATGTTTTACACATATTTTTACAGAGCCTATTGTGCACATCTGGAGAGGAATTTTAGGAAACGGAAAGAGGTTTATCTCACCAACATATTAATACACAATAACCTCTTTCACTTTTTAAATATCTATTACGGATTGAGAAATAAAAATATATCATTGGACCCCAAGTTTGCAGAATTGTTGGAGCAGAATTCACAAAAAAAGGAAGCAGTTAGTGACTTGGATGCCTCATCATCAACTAAGAGTTGGATCAAATTCGAATTCTCCTATTTTTCATCACCTATCCATCAAAAATAGTGCCAAATAGATGCATTATTTTGAGTGTCCTTTACTTAAGTTCTATTTATGTAAAATAGTTGGAGAGATTTGTGAACTAATCTTGATATTTTTTCAAGATATTTTAGTTTAGAATTTGTATAAATACTTCACTCTTAGAAGTATTTTGGGTGGATTCTTCTACTTTGCTGTAACATTGACTTTTTGAAATAAAAGTGTTTTGGAGAAACTTCTTTGTGGCTTGCTGGATGATGATTTGAAGCTCAAGCCTTTTTGCAGGATTCATGTGTCAGACTACAGTTCAATAAGTCTTTTCTATCATATGTTTTAAGTTTTATATCTGTTTATAATATCAATGTGTTCCATTTCTGAATAATTGACATAAAAGAATAAATCAGAACTTACTTAAGTGTACTCTGATTTCAATTGTGATTATTCTAAATGTTTTCTTGTAAACTGGTTATAAGCAACGAATTCTTAATTGCTCTTGTTTCACTGGTTTAAACATTTTAATTACTATAGTAAAGAATTCTTAACTGCTCTTTATTTGTAATCATTCACTTTCTTTCTTTGAACATGTTGAAAGATTCTTAATTGCCTTTCATCCCTTCAAAATCCATTCCATTCACTTTAATTTCTAAAAATTGTTCTCTGTTTGGCTATCTTGCCCTGCAAAGCCATCTTATGTGTAGAATAGTAATCCAGTAAAGCCATCCTTTCAACCTCATAGCCCAATGGCCTGAAATACTCAATCGTACCCTTAGTTGGCGGATTCCACCATTTAAATTCAAACAAACTCTTGGACTTATAACTAGCCTAATATTTTCTAAGAACGAAGCTAAATCATAAAGAGAGAGCCCTCTCTGGATACAGTTTGGCTAGATTCTGTATCTGAAGGTTGGTTTGTGGTTACCTCAGATTTAATTTCCTTTTCCACAACTTCAAGGAAAATCTGAGTGATAACACCCCGAGCTAATCAGAAGGTGCCAATCATGCTATGACATCAAACGGAGAGCCCCAGTGAACCCTGTAGGAGAAAATTTATTTTAGATCAATGCCCCATCCATTCAAGAGATGATGCAAGCCCCCATTGTTGAGAACACTATCCCTTTTTCATATGAGACCCTTGTAGATCTACACCAAAAGTTAGATTCCACCAGCAGGGCCAAAAATTTAGAGCTTTTCATGGCCCCCAATGCCTCCATGCCTACCAAAACTCCTCCTTATCCATCATCCATCTTCCCTAATAGGACCCAACACATCATATCAGTTTTGTCTTAATTGTTAGGATACCACAATGATCAGTAGGTAGATGAAGCCATGATTGGTTTCTTGTCTATTCTCTGATCAGATGTTCAACTATGCAAAGTTTATTGCAGATGCCATTCATGATCATTTCCTGAAATTCTAGACAGAAGAAGTATTCAAATACACCTATGTAGTGGTGTACATGTTTGCTTGTTTTTAATCCAACAAGTTCCAATTTGATATGATGAAGCAGAATGTTGACTCTCAATCCCAATCTATAATTTTCTGGACAACTTTATTGATGAAGGAGGAGGAAAGCTATTCCTACAAGATCTTGCAGACCTATTTTTTCATCCTGCAACCAGTGCACTCAACAATAACACATAGCAAAGGGACACTGAGGAAATCAAGGTGATGCAGTTGACATATCAGATTAGGACAGCTGATTGGTACCTCTACCAAAAATACACATAGATCAGATTTTATGGCAGTGAATTTGCTCCATAAAAACTACCCCAGTACCTCTCTATGAGAATATTTTCACTATAATATATCAGACAAATGATAAATGCAGACGAGGTGCAATTTGTCTCTTCCAAGAAGAAGTCATAATTCAGGATCAAATCACAGATTTGTCCATTTATTAGCAACAACAGATCAGTAAGGGATGAGGTAGATAAAATGTTTAAGGGGATGAAGTTAACGCGTAGCTTCACTTGGTCCTATGATCCAATGGGGGTCATCTCCAAGAAGAGGGTGGAAAACAAGTCCACACCCTAAATTCATACCCACATATTGGAGATAGAAAAGTACATGAACCAAGAATAATAGGCAGTAGACACACTCCAGGAGGTAGAAGATGATGTCATCTCTACTTCAAGAATTCAAACACCCTCTCCACAAGAAAGAAAAGCTGCAGGAGCACAAGATGACAAAGGAAAAGAGCCTGAAAAGGAGATAGGAAGCAAGAGGACCAGGGAGGATCAAAATGACATGGAAATTGATTCCTCCAACAAAGAGTTCATAATGAAATACAGGAAGAGGGCCAGTGTCTGCGTGAAATTTGACCAAGGTGGTGAGAAGGACCAAAAAAAAATCATCACAATCATAGATTCACCAGGTGGCCAAACATTTTTCTCAACATCCTCTGCCACTGTGCCTTTCCAACAACAGAATGTGCAAAATCCTACATCCACTGCAAGACAAGAAGAGGAAGATATCTATGAAACATTCAAAGAAATCAAAAGAATGAACAAGGTTCTCATGACCAGCACATATAACCACTTTTGGAAACAAACAAGCAGCTCCTAGAGTAGACTTCTATCATCATTTGATTCTGAGAAGGGGATAATGGGGATGGCATTCTTGGAAGCACAAATTACTCAGCCCAAAGGTGAATTTTTTTACAAGAAGACCTCTTTTTAATTTGATATAAAGAGCATTCATCCCAATGACGAAATGTATATGCACAAACAGACAGGAGAGATGGTCTCCTCCACCTTGAATAGTACAACTATGAGCCTCTCAAAGTTGCATGTTACTTTGTCCAATGCACAGTCACAACTGAAGATGGGAAGGATCTCTTCCATGGCCAAAGACACAAAGATTAAATACCTGGAGGATTTAGTAATGCAAATTGGGTATGACCCATCAAACCTAGTAGTAGAAGAAACATTGGTGAAGAAAAAGAATGCAGACATAGCTACTCTGAGGAGGTAGCTCAAGATGCGAGTGACAGAAGATCCTATGGCCAAAGAGATAGAAGCCAATGAAATACATAAGGTAAAGATGTTGAAATTGATCGTTGAACAAGTAGAGAAACTTAAGAGAATGGAGGGTGAGATGGAGAAAATGATAAAAGAAAGGTAGAAAGAAATAAGAGATGCAGCGAAGGGAGAAAAAAAGGAAGCAACTAAGGCCGTGATTCCACTATAGGCAGTCTCTATTACAGTGGTTCCAACATCTACATCAACAATAGGTATACCAGGAGAAGGAACTGAGTAGCTAGCTAAGGTAATGGAGAACATGTCCTTACAGACAACAAAAATTAAGAAGTTGTAGGAACAACTCAACAACCTACAGGAGCAGTTGAAAAGGAAAGATTCAATACATGCCACAGAGCTGCAAATCAACAAAAAGTTAAATGAAGGTTTGTAGAAGTCCCTTTAGGAGTCCTCAATTGGAAGCATGGTAGGAAGAGTTAAAGAAATTTTTTGGGTAGATATAATTGAATCTGTGAATGATATATGGCCATCAATTCAAATTATTTTCAAACAGAGGGATTTAATTGAGTTGGTGAAAATTTCCATCAGAAAAGAAAATGATGAACTTGGGGATAAGCCCCAAATTGGCAACAACATCATCAGATTGTGAATTCTAAAATCAGGTAGGAACTGGAACAACTGGAAGTGGCAGACATAAAAACCACTATACTTGAGGTAAAAAGGGTGTTGAACACTATCACAGGGAAAGCATTATATGAAGTTATGAACAATGATATCTTCATACAACATGATATTAAGGACATTTTTCAGTTGAGGCCAACGTTCATGAAGTACACCGAGACTGATGAAGTCTATAGAAAGCTCAACAGAACTAAGATTCCAACTCCAGATAATTGGGAGAATCTATGTAGACTCCAGGGGGGATGACAACTCAACATGGTGACAAAACCAGCGACTCAACGAACTATCTATGTCAATAGATCCAGTGTATTAGAACAGTTTGTTGGACATTGGATAAACCAACGCTCCCCGTGTGTTTCGTGACATGGACTAATCGCCTCTCGTGGATCCTTATCTTTGGTGATATGATCGTTGACTAACACCTGCGGGTTTTGGTATAATGGAAATCGTGATTCCCAACAAGTGGTATCAGAGCGTAAGTCATGAGTTCGATCCACACCCAGCTCGCGTTGGGGGGGAGATTTTTGGACATTGGATAAACCAACGCTCCCCATGTGTTTCGCGACATGGACTAACCGCCTCTCGTGGATCCTTATCTCTGGTGATACAATCGTTGACTAACACCTGTGGGTTTTGGTCTAACAACAATCGTGATTCCCAACACAGTTCCGCAGTGTCCCATTTTCCAGCACAATAGGCCGCTACAACAAAAAATAGCTGCTTCGCAAGGACTCTAGAAATTCATTAAAGGGGCCGTTACACTCAATGACGGTTTCATAGTGACTTTAGACACTTATTAAAAAATTGTCACAGCGCATCCACGCCTGAGATGCACAAGCCAAATTTCAGTTACTTTGTAATAAACAAACCGATTTCCCTTTTGATAACGGCAATCGGTTGCAAGTAGTTTAAATGTAACTCTTTATTCAGTAATAGGGGTTGGACCCTGGTTTTGTAAGCAATTTTCATTGCCAGTACTTGTAATTTTTCAAGATGGAGCATCAATAAAGAGATCAGTCTACAAGATTCATGTGTTGTGTTGTCCTGGTGATGTTCTTCCTTATTCACGCTTAATGTTTGCCCACTGTAATATTTCCATGTATGCCATTTAAAATTCTAATTGTAAAACGAGAAGGTTAGATTAAGATTTACTGTTTAGAGTACCTTAATTCTGACTGTCTTTACAATTTCAATATTTTCTTATGATGTATGGTTTAAGAATTATTAGTTGCTCTTAAGTCACTACTGAAAGAATTTTTCTCCATCTCATAATTCCATTCATTTATAAACACCAATATTCACAGCTAGCTTGCCTTGCTTTCTTTCTGGAATTTGATGTATTTACCCAACCCATTTCGACTCCATAGCCCAATGGAAACTGTTTAGTGAAACCTCTTAAATCCAACCACAAACAATCAAACAAAACAACTCCTGCACTCAATTTAACTAACCTAATACCAGTAAGCTCAAAACAAATCTAAATATTATAGAGAGATCCCTCTCTGAGTCTAAGAGGGCTAGAACCTAGGCTTCAAGTGGTTTGATTTTTTCTTTATAATTTAGTCTTCCCAATCTTATAAATTATAGAGTGATAACATATTGGTGACCATACTGGGGACATAAATAAAAATTTCCAATTTTTGTCCGAATTCAGAAAACCCTAGCTAAAAAGCACTGAATGATACAACCTTATTTTAAATATTGGTTTCTTCCAGTCTTAAATAATCAGTTTGTCTGTGATTTTGAGCTAAAGTCTGGCTCTCAAAATAATATCCACCAAATCTCATCTAGATCCAAATCCTCCTCCTATCGTAGATAATCCTAAGAAAATTTTGAGGAAAGCTCCTAGAACAGAAATTCCAACCAGTAGTAGAGTTTTTCACTTATCTAGCTCCTTACCTGATTACTTTGTCACTTTGCAGGACATTCAATTTGAATTTCATTTTGAACAAAGTGTGTTTAGGACCAAATCTTAGAATTGGACTGACTTTACAATTTTTGATCCATCCATATTTCATACCTCTACCTATTCAACTTCATCCACCATTCCTCTCCCTCCACCACCTCCACCAATCATGGAAGCCAGATATGCCTCATTGGTGCTGCCAATACCTTTACCTCCTATGCCCCAGGATGATCAATCCAAGATTATAGAGTTTGATAGCACTAGTCCTATGACTGCCCAACAACACATAGATAAAATGAACAACTGTTTTGACCTGCAAGAAATTGATGATGACAGTTTCAAATTGAGTATGTTTTCCCAGAGTTTAGGGTGTGAAGTCAGGAAATGGTTTAAAGGTTTAGCTGATAATAGTATCCATGATATTCCTTCTTTTTACCAAACATTTATGAACAGATGGGAGGTCAAGAAAAATCCACTGCATATTTTATCAGAATATGAAACTATTAAGAGATCTCTAGAAGAGAGTGTGCAAGACTAATGTACTAGATTTAATAGCTTATACAATGCACTCCCTGCTAATATGAGATCACCCAAAGGGATAGTTATGCTTAAATTCCCAGATGGATTTGACCCAGACATGGCCTATCAGCTTAGGGAAAGAGACTCATCAACTTTAGAGGAAATGCAAAAGGATGTTGTGAGTGTAGAAGCCATTTTGTTAGCAAAAAGGGCTCGGATGAGGTCTGAGAGAAGAGTCACAATAAGAGGAGAATATTAACTCCAGATCTATCAAGAGTCGAGAGGGATCAAATCTCTCGAGGTGAAAACCTTTTTTTTTAGTGCAAAACTTGAGGAAAGGTTTGCACCTCGAGAGATTTGATCCCTCTCGGCGCTTGATAGATCCCAATGAGAAATCAGACACCATTCAGTATTAAGAGTGAACTCGCAAAAGTGAAGATTTCCATCCCCCTCACTGAATTGATCAACAAAAATGTCTACAGATATCAGGTCCTGAAAGTGTTAATATAGGAGAGGTTACATATACTGTCAATTTAAGTGATGACCAACCTCAACTTGTGTTTGGGCCAGAGGTTGATGGAAGACCATAGGAAGGAGGGGTCCCTCCTTTTTACGTCAACTTAAATGTTCATGACAAGATACTTCATAATGCCATGTTGGATTTAGGTGCATCACACAAACTTATGCCCAAGGCAATCATGGAAAAACTTGGCCTTGAAATCACTAGACATTATAAACACTTATACTCTTTTGATTCTAGAAAATTTAAGTGCCTATGTCTTATTAAAGATATTTGTGTCACTCTAGCTCAGATACTTGCAAAGAGTCTAGTGATGGATATTGTTGTAGCTAACATTCCCCCTAAATATGGAATGCTTTTATCTCGCTCATGAGGAGAAAAATTACAAGGGACACTGCAACTGGACATGACATATGCTACAATTCCGGTGTTTGGTCAATCAAGAAGAATTTATAGGGAAACATTAATGAAGTACATGGTAAGTAGCCAAGAGAAACCTCAAAATTACCCTCTGTACTCTGTTCACATTGACCTTGATTCTTTCATTTTGATTAGTGATGGAATCAGTGATTCACAAGTTTCCCATATAGAAAACGACTCCATCGAAAATAATGACAGTCAAATACAAATAGAGCAACCATACCCGGCCAATGAACCTCTTTGGAACATGAGTTTTGATGGCTCATGTGGAAAATCTGGCTTAGGGGCAGGCATTTGGGTGTATAATACAGGAAACAATAATGCGCAGGGTCATTCATACAAATTAAATTTTCAGTGCATAAACAACATTGCAGAATATGAACCTTTTCTTTTGGGATTACAAATGTTGAAAAAATTAGGAGCAAAAAGGATCTCGGTACATGGTGACTCTGAATTGGTCATAAAAAAAGTTAAGGATTGTATGCAACAAAACACCCTAGACTAAGAGCTTATAGAAATGTTTTCCTTGATTTCTTAAGAACCTTTGAGGAATATGATTTGGCAGTAAATCCCAGAAACTAGAATTTCCTAGAAAATGGCCTAGCTTTTTAAACGAGTACCTGTACACTGCCTCACCCGAAAAAACAACATACAATTGAGGTCAAACATCATCCTTCTGTGCCAAATAACATGAGGTATTGGAAATTTTTTGAAAGTGACAAACAAATAGAAATATTCCTACTATCTAAAGATGAATTTGAAGGCAGTAATATAGACGTGAATTGTGAGGAAGACAGTCTTACGGATGAACAAAGTACCGAGGAAAAGAAAACGATTGTTCTAGAAGCTGCTATTTCAGATGTAAATACCGATGTAAATATCCCAGTCAACAAAACTGTACATAATACAAAAAAGAAAAAATACCTGGAAGAAGAAGAATTTGAAATACTCCAACTCAAAGATAATAATCTGCCTAGAGGGCTGGCCCCTTTAGAGTAATTATTTGAATTTAACGATGTGGCAAAGGAACCCAAAATGGAACCAACTGGAACAAACATTGAGGAATGTAATATAGGCACTGAATAGAACCCAAAAATCATCAAATTGTCTAAATCTCTGCCTGCTAATACAAAAAGAAGACATATAGCCTTGTTCAAAGAGTTCATTGATGTGTTTACATGGAGCTATGAGGATTTGAAGTCCTATGATACCAACATCATTCAACGTAAGATTCCAATTAAAGAAAATAAAAATCCATTCAGGCAGAAATTGCGAAGAATAAATCTTGTTTTGATGCGGTTAGTTGAGAAAGAGATAAAAAAGATGTACGAATCAAAGATCATAGTACCAGTCAGACACTCCAAATGGGTTTCCAATATTGTCCCAACTAGAAAGAAAACAGGCGAAATTATACTTTGCATTGACTTTAGAAATCTTAATAAAGTATCTCTCAAGGATAATTAGCCTTTACCAAAGATGGATCACATATTGCAAAGGGTAGTGGGTTCCAGTAGGATATTTTTGTTAGATGGTTTTTTTGGTTATAATCAAATGTTAGTACACCCTGATGACCAAGATAAGACAGGTTTTACAACTCCTTGGGGGACTTTCATGTATGTGAAAATTCCCTTTGGATTGATTAATGCTGGAGCTACCTTTCAAAGGGCCATGGATATTGCATTTGTTGATGACATTGGCCACTTTATTGTGATTTATTTGGATGAAATCACTGTGTTTTCTAAAACTGATGAAGAACATTTAGCACACTTAAGGAGAGTTTTTGAAAAATGCAGGAAATTTGGAATTTCCCTGAATCCTAAGAATACATTATTTGGATTAGAAGAAGGAAAACTGTTAGGTCATATTATCTCTAAGGATGGAATCAAAATTGACCCCAACAAAACTGAAGGAATAGTAAAAATCAGCCATCCCATAAATCTTAAACAACTCCAATCCTTCATTGGTAAAATCAACTTCCTAAGGAGATTTATACCCAAATTATCAGATATTTTAAGGAACATCACTAATATGCTCAAGAAAGGATCATAAATAAAATGGACCATAGAAGAAAAACAATATTTTTATTTGGTCAAGCTAGCATTGGCAAAAGCCTGAGTACTAATCAGTCTGGATTTCACTAAATATTTCATGATTTTTTCTTTTTCCACTGAACATACTATTGCTACTGTTTTTTTACAAAAAAATAGTGAAGGACAGGAGCATCCAATAGCTTTTTTCAACAAGGCATTAAGAGATGCGTCATTGAAATATAATATCATGGAAAAATAGGTCTTTGCATTGGTTAAAGCATTGAAATATTTTAGGGTCTATATTCTACATTTACATATAATTTCTTATGTTCCAAGTGCAGTTGTCAAAGATCTTTTAACAAAAAACGGTCCTGATGGAAAAACAAGGAAATGGATTGCAGTGATCTTGAATATGATTTGGAAATCAAGCCTACCAAGTTGATTAAAGGAAAGGGATTAGCTAAATTGATGGAAGAATCTAACTTTCACGCACTAGACATCAACATGGTACACTCATTAGATGATCAAGAGGAACTGGCGAATCTACCGATCGATGAAGCATTCCTGAATTCTCCATGGTATGCTGATATTTTGTATGTATTGTCAAATTTAAATGCTCCTCTTGGTTTGTCTAAAACCAAGGCTAGATTTATAAAACTTAAAGCTGTTAAATTATGCATTATGGACAATGTTTTATATTGGAAAGATACTAAAGGTAGTTTTCTTAAATGTTTATTGAAGGATGATGCATATAGACTAATGCAAGAATTCCATGGAGGTGACTGTGGGGGCCATCTCTATTGGAAAACCACTGCCAACAAGATAATGAGAGCTAGTTTTTATTGGACCACCCTTTTTCTTGATGTCCATAAGATGGTTACTGTCTGACATAAATGTCAAAACTTTGAAGGAAAGAGAAAGCTACTGCCCTTGCCCCTGAAACCTATTTCTGTAGAAATCCCTTTCCAACAATGGGGATTAGACTTCATAGGATAAATTCACCTCCCATCCTCTGCCCAACATAAATGGATCCTCACTGCTACATATTATTTCACCAAATGGATAAAGGCTACCCTTATAGAAATGCCACTAACTCTGTCATTATAAAATTCCTAGAGACCAACATCCTTTCTAGATTTGGTTGTCCTAGGAAAATCATTACAGACAATGCTGCAGCCTTTAGATCCAAAAATATGGTTGATTTGTGTCATAGGTATCATATAACATTGGGGAATTCAACAGCCTATTACCCTCAAGGTAATGGACTGGCTTAATCTTCAAATAAAAGCATGGTGAACATCATTAAAATGCTTCTGGAGGAGAATAAGAAATCATGGAACAATAAGTTGATCAATGCTCTTTGGGTTGATAGGCTCACCACAAAGAAATCAATTGGCATGTCTCCATACCAATTGGTTTATGGAATGGATGCAGTGTTTTGTAGAAATTTGCTGAATAATGATTAATTATCCACCGAGACTATCCTGATCACATACAATTCGAATTTATATGCAACACATAATCTATTCCACTCAGATCAACTCAGATCATCACACATGCGGAAATAAAATCAAGCGATAACACATCAAATAATCATACACATTAACACAGTATGTATGGGGAAAGATTATAGCTGAAAACCCCGCAGCTATTGTGTATATTATAATGGAGAAATCAAGTAACAAACTCAGTACAATACTCCTCACAAGTACTCAGTACTTTCTCATAAAGTTACCCACAATCTAGCTCAGTTTTGAACAGGTTACTGGTTCAAAACTCACCGCCAATTGCCTTGCCTCTATTGCGCAATCCAGGCCTGTCTATATAGAGATCCAAGGTTCGAATCTCCTTGGCTTGACAGCGCAATCATCATGGGAAATTCCTCCAAGTGTGGTTCAAATCTCATGCACAACTGATGTCGCCACTGATAGCTAACTCCACCTTTCATCTACCTCTTTCACTGGTCTCCACTGAACTGATCATGCACTGTAGTGAACTGATGTGTTCTTGAGTTGAATAATGAGTTACTAATTAATGAATTAAATAATATTTAATTCACTCCACTCATAACTAATTGATTAGCTAGTTAAACTAATCTAAATCAGTTCAACTAAAATAAACAGAACACAACTCCACTAGCTGTCTCATTAACTCCTCCAAACTTCTGCCACTGAAGTCCAACTGAAGTCAACCATGCATAATGCCATCAAACCCTTGGGAACCACGTGATTCCTCTGTCAGATGCATGAGCCACTTCTGTAGCTCGAACTGAAGTGCTCCAAGAGAGTAAACTGTTGTTTATAGTCTAAATATTATTAAGGGTAAATAATATTTGACTTCCTTGTTTTAAGGAGAGGTAGTCTAAAAATAGACTTCGACCTCTTTGACCTAAAAATAGAGTCTCATCTATTTTTACCAACATGACCAATGCTCCAAGAATCTCAAACTGGAATCCCCGAACCATGCTCCATATGTCTAAAAATAGACATAGTCTAAAAATAGATTTTGCGCCAGAATTTGCCTGCGGGCCCACTTGGTGAAGGCGACTTCATTTCACCAAGCTCCATCATCTTGCTGCATTTTCAAAATGTTTCCTTCCTCCTTGGGAGTTCCAGTAATGAAGATAATCCAAGAGGTCCAAGCTGAACCAAATGACATTCAAAGGAGGATTAATGACACCATTCAACTGCAGTGGTATAGAGAGGAGGTTTACAACTGAACACAAGTAATTCAAGAGAATATCAAAAATATCTTTGACAAAAGAACCAAGGCCAATGATTTCAATCTAAGTGAAAAAGTTCTGAAATGGGATTCTAGAAGAGAGGATAAAGGAAAACATGGAAATTTTGATAATCTTTGGCAAGGGCCATACATCATTGATGATTTCAGGGGAAATAATGCTTATTTTCTCAAAGAGTTGGATGGCACATAAGTACTTGGAGGTCCTGTCAATGGCAGGATGCTGAAACATTATTTCTTCTAAAAATAAAGTTAAATTTTTATCATTGTAAATACCACATTATTACAGGTTTCAATAATTAATTGGACAAGGTTGAAGCCCAAAGTGAAGGCCATAAGCCTAGTTCGATGAGTAGATATAAAAACAGAAAAGAAATCAGTTGAAGAAGAAAGGAAATCAACTAAAAATTTTGCAGAAAAAGGAGCATCCAAGGCTACTGGTCTCAAGTTCTTGACACTTCTTTTCAAGAAGTTCCATCCCCAACTGGAGCCACTGTCAGTACCCTATACATTATAGGATCTCAAGGTGTTTCGATACTACATAGTTCTTTCAAAGTTTTCATTATTGAAAGGATTTTAAAAATTCAAACGATTTCAAATAAAATTATGAAAAAGAAATAAAAGAGGGTATAAAAATAGAAAAAAAAAAGAAAAAGAGAAAAAAGGAAAAAAGAAAGAAAACACCAAAAAATAAGTAAAACTGAAAGTGCTGCAAGTTCAAATGCCACTACTCGTTAGATAGGTTTGTCTAGTCATACAGTTTAATCATGATTGGACAGTTTTCAATTTCTGTTGATAGGTTAGAAAATAAATATTCTCCAAACTGTTTAATCTTGGCTTATCAGTGGATAGGTAGAAATGAGATTGGTTCAACAACTTAATCTGAACCAATAGGAGAAATAAGGGATAGGGGTTTGGTTAGAATTTCAAAATAAAAGTGTTTCAGGGTTTGCAAGTCTAAATGCACCCTACAAAGAAGAAAAAATGTTAGATGAGTAGTTCGGGTAGGTAGATATGCTCAAGAGGAAAAATGAAGGAAGATATGAAATATATCTTACAAAGTACAACATCAAAATTGTATCTTCCCATGCTGCTAGAAGAAAATCAGAATATAGGGTGTTACATTCAAAGGGCGGAAAGGGAGTTACGTATTAAAAGGTTTGGATTTCAAAGATCATGTGAGGCATACCTTATGTCTAAATTTTATCCTAAGTCCTATACAAGTCCTACTGAGTCCCAAATTGCAATTCGCATCGACAGATCACAAAAATCCCTTGCCATTCATTTTCCATTTCATAAATCTTCCTACCTGTGATTTGTGATATAAGGTGGGACCCCTTCCTTGCATTTCACATTGACATATCGCAAGCATTCCTTGTAATTCCATTGCCATTTTTCAAATCCCCTGATGCGATATCAAGTGGAACCCTTCCCTGCCACGTCCCCTCCTGCTCGTCGCACTTCGCACATCGACGGTTTTAACATTTACCCCCATTTTCTCACCACAAAAAACTCCCGACTGCGATCTGCAGGCTGCCCCACCTCTGTTATTCCACGTCACCTTTTCCGTCGTCACACATCATAGGTTTTAACATTTTCCTTCGCCGCTCATAACAAAAAACTTCCGACTTGCGATTGCAATATAGGTTGGGGCCCACCTTATTGCCACGTCACATCTACGTTAACCTTCTCACAACTCCCCGCCATCTCTTCTCACCCCCACACATCAGATGGTCCACAATGCTTATCGCCCCCCCATCAACTGCCGAACGTTAACAAAGTGGGGGGGGGGGGGTTCCAAAATTGGCAATATCCATTACCGCTCGCTCTGCTACATGTCACGTCCGCAACTCTTCGCACCCCCCCTTGTCGTTACCACTCACCGCTCATGCCCCCCTCTGAAAACGGTTTTTTTGTTTGACAATATCGTCGCCATCTATTGAACGTTATCCACACCGTTGGCGCCACGTCCGCTCCCACCTTTTTCCTCCATCCAATCCCATCACCCCCACCAACATAACCGTTGTGCCATAAACGGTTGGGCCATTATCCAACGGACCTGCACTACCTACACACCACCAAATCGCTATTTTAAATCCAAAATTAGGCATAACTGCAGAGTTTACTCTGTTTTTTATTGTCAAATTGTTGAAGGTGTGGAATTCGCAGGTATTATTAGATAAAGTGCAAACTGTTGCCAAAGAGACATTTGTTTATCAAAGAAGAGTTGTCAGCTCTCTGTGAACTAGATTACAGTTCTCCTTTAGACTATTCAATCATGGTCATGATCCCCCTCTGTCATATCCCATCCCTAGTGCTGATCCATAGCAATTTCCCTTTCTTTGTTCCCCCTTCTGTCATCCCATTCTTCATTTCAGGTTGAGAAAGAAGATACATTGAAGAAGCATGCCTCCCAAGAAATACTAGGAACCCTTTAACCCCATGATATACCCTTAGGTATATTTTGATCACATACTCTTGGCAGATCGAGACTATAAGATCCACGAGACAGAGTTTGATTTTGAATTGTTCAATTTCTACTACTACCTTGAAGACAAATTCCTTGAAGAAGTCGATGATATAGCCCTCTGGAAAACCAATTTTCCTTTTTAAAATTTTCCCAGAACCCATAGCTGTCCCGAGCTAATTATAAAATGCCAATCATGCTATGACATCAAATGGAGAGACCTAGTGAACCCTTCAGGAGAAAATTTATTTTATTTCAATGCCCCATCCATTCAAGAGATGATGCAAGCCCCCATGGTTGAGAACACTATCCCTTTTTCATTTGAGGCCCTTGTAGATCTATACAAAAAGCTATATTCCACCAACAGGGCCAAAACCTTAGAGATTTTCATGGCCTCCAATTCCTCCATGCCTACCAAAACTCCTCCTTATCCATCATCCATATTCCCTGATAGGAACCAGCAGATCATCTCAGTTTTGTCTTACTTGACAGGATACCACAATGATCAGTGGGTAGATGAAGCCATGATTGGTTTCTTGTCTATTCTCTCATAATATGCTCAACCCAAATTCATGTTCAACTATGCACAGTTTCTTGCAGATGCAATTCATGATCAATTCCTGAAATTATAGACAGAAGAGGTATTCAAATACACCTCTGTAGTGGTGTACATGTTTGCTTGTTTTCAATCCAGCAAGTTCCAATTTGAAATGATGAAGCATAATGCTGACTCTCAATCCCAATATATAATTTTCTGTACAACTTTATTGATGAAGGAGAAGGAAAGATATTCCTACAAGAGTTTTGTAGACCTATATGTTCATCCTGCAATCAATGCACTCAGCAGTACCACAGAGCCAAGGGTCAGCGAGGAAATCAAGAAAGTGATGCAGTTGACAGATCATATTAGGACAGTTGATTGGTACCTCTACCAAAACTACACATAGATAAGAGTTTATGGCAGTGAGTTGGCTCCATACAAATTGCCAAAGTACCTCTCTATGAGAATATTTGCACTAGAATATATCATACAAACGATAAATGCAGACGAGGTGCAGTTTGTCTTTGCCAAGAAGAAGTCACAATTCAAGATCAAATCACAGATTGGTCCATTTATTTGCAATAGCAAAGCAACAGGGGATGAGGCAGATAAAATGTTGAAGGGGATGAAGTTCACACATAGCTTCACTTGGTCCTATGATCCAATGGGGATCATCTCCAAGAAGAGGGTGGAAAAAAAGTCCACACCCTACATTCATACCCACAGATTGGAGATAGAAAATTACATGAACTAAGAAGAATGGGAAGTAGACACACTCAAGGAGGCAGAAGAGCAGGTCATCTCTACTTCAGGAATTCAAACACCCACTCCACAAGAAAGAAAAATTGCAGGAGCACAAGATGACAAAGGAAAATAGCCTGAAAGGGAGATGGGAAGCAAGAGGAACAGGGAAGATCAAATTGACCTGGAAATTGATTCCTCCACCAAAGAATTAAAAATGAAATACAGGAAGAGGGCCAGAGTCTGCATGAACTTTGACCAGGGCAGTGAGAAGGACCAAGAAACAATCATCACAATCAGAGATTCACCAGGTGGTCAAACCATTTTCTGAACATCCTCTACCATTGTGCCTTTCCAACAGAAGAATGTGTAGACTCCTACATCTACTTCAGGAAAAGAAGAAAAAGATATATATGAAACATTAAAAGAAATCAAAAGAAGGAACAAGGTTCTCAAGAAAACCACATATAACCACTTTTGGAAACAAACAAGCAGCTCCCAGAGTAGAATTTTGTCAGCATTTGATTCTGAGAAGGGGAGAATGAGGATGGCATTCTTGGAAGCACAAATTTCTTAGCCCAAAGTTGCAGTAGACTACAAGAAGACCTCTTTTGAGTTTGATATAAAGAGCATTCATCCCATTGACCAAATGGAGATGCACAAACAGACAGGAGAGATGGTCTCCTCCACCTTGACCAGTACAATTATGAGCCTCTAAAAGTTGCAGGTTACTTTGTCCAATGCACTGTCACAGTTGAAGATGGGAAGGATCTCTTCCATGGCCAAAGACATAAAAATTAAATCCCTGGAGGATTTAGTAATGCAAATTAGGTATGACCCATCAAACCTAGCAGTAGCAGAAACACTAGTGAAGAAAAAGAATGCAAACATAGTTGCTCTAAGGAGGCAGCTCAAGATGCGAGTGACAGAAGATCCTATGGCCAAGAAGATAAAATTCAATGAAACACAAAAGGCAGAGATGCTGCAATTGATCGTTGAACAAGTAGAGAAACTTAAGAAAATGGAGGGTGAGATGGAGAAAATGATAAAAGAAAGGCAGAAAGAAATAAGAGATTCAGTGAATGGAGCAACAAAGGAAGAAGCTAAGGCCGTGATTCCACTACAAGCAGTCCCTATCATGGTGATTCCAGCATCTACATCAACAACATGTATACCAGGAGAAGGCACTGAGCAGCTAACTAAGGCAATGGAGAACATGTCCTTACAGACAACATAAATTAATAAGCTGCATGATCAACTCAGAAACCTACAGGAGAAGTTGAAAATGAAAGATTCAACACATGCCACAGAGTTGCAGATCAGAAAAAAGTTAAATGAAGGTTTGCAGAAGTCCCTTCAAGAGACCCCAATTGGAAGCATGGTAGGAAGAGTTAAAGAAATTTTTTGGCTAGATATAATTGAATCTGTGAATGATATATGGCCATCAATTCAAGTTATTTTCGAATATAGGGATTTAATTGAGCTGGTGAAAGTTTCCATCGGAAAAGAAAATGATGAACTCAGGGATAAGCCCCAAAATGCCAATAACATCATCAGATTTCTGAATTCTAAAAGCAGGCAGGAATTGGAACAACTGGAAGTGGCAGACAGAACAACCACTATACCTGAGGTAAAAAGGGTGTTGAAAAAAAAGAGTTTGGTTACATAGCTAGAATAAATATGCCATTAGCTGGAGATTGGAGTAAGGATATTTTTCAATAGAATTGAGCCACTGAACAAAAAGGGGTTGCCTTCCTTACTTGTTATCAATGATAAGATGATGCCTAGGAAAAATTATGTAAAAGGGATCACGAAGATCTCAAAAGACACATCTAAGCATCCAAACCTGAAGAACACTATGACAGGGAAAGCATTTTATGAAGTTATCAGCAATGATGTCTTCAGACAACATGAGATTAAGCACATTTTTCAGTTGAGGCCAACGTTCATGAAGTACACCGAGACTGATGAAGTCTACATAAAGATGAACAAAACTAAGATTCCAATTCCAGAGAATTGGGAGAATATATGTAGACTCCAGGGGGATGACAACTTAGCATGGTGACAAAACAGGCGGCTCAAAGAACTATCTATGTCAGCAGATCCAGTGTATCAGAACAGTTCTGCAGTGTCCCATGTTCCAGCGCAGCAGGCCACTACAACACAAAATAACGGCTTCAAAAGGACTCTATATATCCGTTAAAGGGGCCGTTACACTCAATGACAGTTTCATAGTGACTTTAGACACCTATTAAAAAACTGTCACAACACATCCACACCTGAGACGCAGAGGCCGAATTTTAGTTAATTTGTAATAAAAGAACCGATTGCTCTTTTGATAACGACAATCGGTTGCAAGTAGTTTAAATGTATCTATTTATTCAGTAATATAGGGGTTTGACCCTGGTTTTGTTAGCACTTTTCATTGCCAGTATTTGTAATTTTCAAGCTTGAGCATCAATAAAGAGATCAGTCTGCAAGATTCATGTGTTGTGTTGTCCTGGTGATGTTCTTCCTTATTCACGTTTAATGTTTTCCCACTGTAATATTTCCATGTATGCCATTTAAAATTCTAATTTTAAAATAGGAAGGTTGGATTAATATTTACTGTTCAGAGTACCTTAATTCTTACTGTCTTTAGAATTTCAATGTTTTCTTCTCATGTATGGTTTAAGAATTCTTAGTTGCTCTTAAGTCATTACTGAAATAAATTTTCTCCATCTCATAATTCCATTCATTTATAAACACTAGTATTCGCAACTAGCTTTCCTTGCTTTCATTCTGGAATTTGGTGCAGTTACCCAACCCATTTCGACTCCATAGCCCAATGGAAACTATTTAGTGAAACCCCTTAAATCCAACCATGAACAATCAAACAAAACAACTCCCGCACTCAATTTAACTAGCCTAATACCAGTAAGCTCAAAACAAATCTAAATCTTACAGAGAGATCCCTCTCTGAGTCTAGGAGGGCTAGAACCTAGGATTCAAGTGGTTTGATGTTGTTCTTTATAATTTAGGCTTGCCAATCTTATAAATTATAGAGTGATAAAACTATTCAATATGAGTTTTTTTTTTTTTTTTTAATTATTATTATTATTATTTTTGTTTTTGTTTTTCATTAATAATATTCTTAGGAATTTTAGATAACATGTTTCTAAAGATCTATTAATTCATATATGTTTAATGTTCTACAGGGAGCAACAACAAAGGAATAAATCAATATATTTCTAAGAAAATAAATTATAGAACATGTAAGTGACGATGAATTGGTCCTTAGCTCATCTGGAGTGGTATTGGAGTTTAATTAAAGGGTTTTTTTTTTTTTTTCAAAACTATGAGGGATATAGTGGAACGAACAAATAGACGTACTTTCCACTTCCAATACAAAAATTAATCCAATGATTCTAAGAACCAAATAATATCTAAACTACAGGAAGCGTTTCCAATGCAATGGTCAATGAGACATGCGAGACTTGCAATAGAAAAAAACATACAACAATAAAAACTAATCATTCAAAAGGTAATATTCCTAATTAAAATGATTTTCTAGAATTATATGTATATATTACTACAAACCATTCATTTATTAATATCGATTTTGTTATATTTAGTTTTCATATATCAATATAAAAATAGATTATTATTTTTTCCAGTAATATTATGAAAATATAAAATTATCAACAAGATAATATGCGAAACATGCCAGTAGGAATGTCCAAAAAAGTGTACAAGGAGATGGTCAAATAAATGGACATACCTTGCATCACAGGATGAGCCATCTCAACAACAACTTGCTTCAAAGGGATGTAATCATGATTGAATTTATACATATAAAAAATAATTTATTATTGAATATTAATTTCCATGTATTTTATTACATAAAACAAAACAAAATGAAACTCATTCAACACATAAAGCAGGGCGACAAGGAAGAAAAGGGTTGATTTCAAAGTTTGTGATTAATTGTTAATATTTCCTTATGACAACTCAAGGTTTTATTTTTGTTTATTTTAAGTTGTTTTACAACAACCATCCTTTAATGTCTACAAATAGGTGCTAACATACAAAGAAGAGCCATCAGAAGAATTGATTGACATTGGGTTAAATAAGAGTAATGAGTATAAGTTGGCATATCAAAAATTAATTGTGGAATTTGTAAGCATCTATATTGTTTTACTTATTTGAGTTTATAATTACTATAACAAAAAAATAATTTTTATTAAATTATGATTTATAATGGGGTATAAAATATGCAGGAAAGAAAGTATGGAACTACATCAGTAGAATACTTGTTGCAAAAAGACATGAGACTTGGTTTTGAAACCATGTGCACATTTTATGAGTCACTTCTTGCTATGGTACATTACTATTCAATTTTCATTATTATCACCAATGTGATACACTCATTACACTTTATTTTTATGTCTGCAGAAGGAACAAGATCAAGAAGACGAAAAAAATACACGCAATCAACAAAATATTCCTCCAAATAACCCAAATCATGGAAGTAGCTCGAGCACTGACAACAATTTCAGTAAAGAATGATAATATATTTAGATATCAATGCAACCTGTTGCATTTTTTAAAATAGTTTTATGTGAAAATCAGACTTTTTATTTAATGTAATGGACATAATGTCCCAATTGAAAGACAAGGTGTTAGCAATAACAATCCAATTTTGTATAAAAAATATTCTCTTATTGATATATAATAAAATACATTTTAATTTATTCTATTGTGTTATCCAATGTCACTGTCAAATGTTACACCACTGATTAAATATATGGATGATTAAATATTATAATAAAGAGATGTGAAATATGACATTATAACAAATTAATATTGTTATAAGATATATAACAAAAGCACCGACACAAAAATTATTTTTTACGTGCACCGGTGTCGCTCCTTACACGAACGCCTCAAGGTTTTTTTATTTTATCTATTAGCAACAGTGTGATATATATTACGCATCGGTGTACTTTGGATTCAACGCCTTAATGCTTTTAGCTATGTATGCATCCCTGCATGTTTATATATGTAGCACACTAGTGCTACTTGTTCCATGAAGCGCATCAAAAAAATACATCCGCTAAAAACTCTGACTGCCCATATTTTTTTCTTCAGTTGTGATGAAGTTGAGTTAAAATATCTGCTAAAACATCTACTAACGTAAAAAAATGTTTTAGAAGATGTTTTTTTGACAAATTTTTCCAATTTTATAAGACTAAAAATCTTTGTTATAACCTCCACTAGAAGGTATTTTCCTTGTAGTGAGAAGAGGAGTATATCAAGATGATAAAATCTTCCTAAATTTCTCTTAATTCATCTGGTTTTGTAACCTTTTATGTTTCAAGTTGCAGAAAATTTAAATATTGTAGAAAAAAAAATCCAAATTATGAGTTAAGGATTATCAAGCCAAAGCTAAGGCATAACTAAAGGATTTAGAGAGTTATATTCATGACATTTTCTCCCTAAATGTTGTAGGTATTTTTGACATAGTGGAGATAAAAAATTTAAATAAAATGGAATGCAGGAAAAGGGAACTCCTCTCCAAGGAAGAAGAAACACGAAGATTAAGAAGTAGGGCGATATGGATTGTTAGTCATAAATATTTTTCACCTGTTGATGATGACTATTTTTTAAATCCAAGTTTTCTAGAAAGTTGATCTCCAATTTGTCAAATCTTTCAGCTAGAAAGCACCCCTAAACATTTTTTGTCCTCCTACCTTTTTGAGTCAGCCTATGATGAGAAAAAACCTAGTTGTCAAGTCCTATCTAGTTTCAGTCATATAATCCTCTCCATCAGCTGTCATAAGCTAAAGTCATCTGTTGTCATTTACCCTCATCTCCAGGTCATTCATTAACCAACTGTTGATAAAAATTCAGCCACCCCACCTCTGGTCATATGTCATCTCAAGATCTAGTCATACCAAAGAGAATACTCAAAATTTGTCAAAGATTTCCCCTAAGTTAGGTAGTGGCGCTTTAGGAAATCCTTCTTTGGCAAAAGCATCCCGAGCCAAAATATTTTGTTCAATACCAGCCAACCCTGAATTGACGCTTAGTCTCCAAAAAGAAAGCTTGATACACCCATAGGTTGTGCCACTAAAAGGTCTTGATGTCTCAGCAATACATGTTTCAAAAGCCAAGCTGATATAATGTTGATCTACAATGTTTCAGTGTCTCTTTCAAAAGAAGAGATGTACAAGTATTCCATAAGACATTGTCAAACTAAACATGAGAAGACAATTGCTTCTCATGTTGTCTTGAGCCTAGGATAAGAATGCTAGTCAGAGACAAAATTCAATAAACCTCTGCAAACACAGTCAAGAAAGAGATATGCAGTACAAGGAAAGATGACATAGTTTGAAAAATAAATGAAATGGCATGACTGTGTTAACCTCCTCCAAACCTGAGCAGATGGTTAGGTCACTTGTTGTAAACCTCCTTCATTTAAAAGCAGATGGTTTGGAAATATGATAAGGGCCTCCTTCATTTAACAAGCAGAGGGTCAGGAGTCGAGGTATGGCCTCAATAAAAGAGCACAAGGATAACAATGCTTCAAATGGCCTAAAAACTTGTATACACCATTTTCTCCAATGTATGAAACCACTGATACAACAGTAGTGTTTCAAGGGGTGCTTACATGGGTTCACTGTTTGAAAGACAAAGTTGAAAATTAGTAGAAATAAATTGAAGGCTTATGAGTTAAAGTCTGGGGTTAAAACATAGGTCAAGCAGTGATAGTATGATTTTCAAGAAGCTTTTTTTTTCCTGTCCATAAAGGTCTTCTTCAAAGGCAATCTAAAGCTAGAATGCCCAAAACTCGGAACAAGCTCATCAAAATGACAGGAAGGGTATCACACAATGATTCAAGTTCAAGACAACCTTCAAAGAATTAAGGCATACCACAGTCATAGACAAGACCTCTTTATGTACATATGAACAAACTCTGCTGGTGTATATGATTGCATTGAGGGTCTTTAAAAGCCTTCTCTTTGATAAACAGGTATAGGTCAAATCAAGGTGAGTGCAAATGAGGTTTTTTCCACAATCAAAGGAAAATGTTAAAAGGTGCCTAACAGTGTTTGACCAATTTCAAAAATGGCCATAACAAATCATCAAACACCACAAAGTTGAATTGACAAAATAGTTTCTAAAATTATCAAACATATCCTTCCAAGAGATAGGCAAAGGATGCATCAGCAGTCTTGGATTTGTTTCTTGAGCATGTTTCCTTTTGAAGGACAGAATAAACAAACAGTGACAAAGTTATTTCCTAAATGAAAAGGCAACGAAAAAGGTTTTGTTTCTTATGGAAACCTCCTTACTTCAACAAAATCCATGAATATGAGGGTCATCAAAAAGAAGCTGGCCACAACATTGTTATTATGAGACTTGTTTGAATAGAAGGCCTCATGGTATTCTAAAAGTGATAAAATAATAAAGACAATGCTTTATGTTTTGATATGACCAAAAAGCCTATTCAAAAGGCATCCAAACCCTTACAAAATAACTACCAAGGCATTTGATCTCATTTGACTTTTAAAAAGCAGAAGAGACCGTTCAAGAGGCCCATTAGCAAATTCAAACCACAAAACAAGTGTCCATTAGCTGCTCCCTGGAGAAACAAGGTGATTTCGGGAAAAATTTCAGAGTTTTGAGGCTCAGAAGCCTGCGTGGCGCTCCTATGTGCGCCCGAGCAAAGGAGTATAACTGCGCGCCTGTGTGCTCGTTCACTAGTGCCCGAAAAAAAAGTCCGAAAACCTCCTTCTGCGCGGCGCTCTCGGTTGCAAACGTGCCGCTCATCCTCCGGGGTTTCAAAGACTCTTTGGGAGCTGTTCAATTGATCAACCAAGGCCCATAAGCATTTTTCAAGGTATTTTCCATTACCTCTTGGTAAATTTCGAAGTTTAAAGGGGGTATTGATGCTGTGTTTTCCAAGGAAGAAACAGTGGTAAAGGAGATTGGGTTTTTGGTCAAAATCAAAGAATGTTTGTTGCTGTGGGTATCAAACATTGACACAGTGATAGGGGAAGATGTTTTAGCAGTTTTAAGAGCCCTAATTACCTTTCAAAAGCAGTAATGGCAAAGAGAAGTGTTTGAGGGAAAGGGGGTTTGTGCCAAGACAAAGGGAGATTCCTCTTCAAACAAAAACCACCAACACACCTTTTTTAAAGTCTTTTTTCTCAAACACAGTGATTAAAGGATATAGGTGGTCATGGAAAATTTTAGGGGCTAATATTCGTAGGTGGGCTAATTTTCCATGGTTTTACCAAAAAAAATATGCATGCATGGTTTTTTCCATGCATGCCCATCCATATTTCCTTTTTCATATTTGTTGACCAGCTATGATCCCCTCATGAAGATAATCATGAAATATTTCACATGCGAGGGAAGGTTTTCCCTAGTCTATGCTTACCATGTCCGGTTGCTCATGCACTTCACAAGATCCCAATTGTTAAACCTCCCCTTTTTTTTCCATAGAAGTATTGAAAATATGGCTTCCACTGTTCAAAAGAGACCTCCATCTCAGCAGCTAGTTTATCTTTTCCATCATTCCCTTATCAAGATTGTCATTCTTCATAAAATTGAGAAGAAGGGAATCTCTTGGGACACTTTCATTGCACATCCCGATTTCGCCTCTGTTTCTTCATCCCATGCATCTCCTTCACCTTCCACTCAACATCTTTCTCCTTCTTCTAGTAAGCCAATTCCTAAGAAGCTAAAATCTCCCATGATTGAACAAGAAGAAGAGCATAATGAAGAAGAACAACATAGTGAGGAAGAGCAGCATAATGAGAAAGAAGAACACAGTGAGGAAAGGGAGCAAAGTGAAGAAAAACACAGTGATGAAAGGCAACACAGTGGTGAAGAAGAGCGCCATGAAAAAGAGAAAAACAATGAAGAGGATGAAGCACAAAACCTTGATGAGGATGAAGCACAAAACCTTGAGGAGACAGAGCCTAAAAGTCCTGAAGAAAGCAGGGACAAGAGTGAAGAGGGAAACCTTCAAAAAGACATGCAAGGTGACAGTCAAAGCATTCATGAAGAAGGTCAAAATAGTGGCAAGGATGATAAGGGGAGTAGCAAGGGAAAAGAGCAAATAGAGCATCTGCTAGCTGCCTCTCCTAGGCAAGGGTCCATGCTTTTTTCTCCAAAGGTGACAAAGCCCCGAACATAAAGAAAGAGAGTGCCTCAAAATGTAGCTCCAAATGTTACTAGAGCCCTCCGAAGCAAAGGGAAGTTTCCCAAGCAATCCATTGTTGAATTACCCAAGAGGAGGAAGACCAAGAAGGCCACCCAAAGCAAGGGGAAGGAAAAGGAAGAAAGTAGCCATGAGAAAGAGAGGGACTTTGACATAATTCAAATAAATAGTGATGATAGCGATAATGAGGCCAGAATCCTAGAGTCTCTCTTGATTAATAGAGAGGAACAAATTCATGATTTAAGGGCAGATCTAGAGAGGTCTAAAAACCTCATTCAAATTCTACAAACACAAAACAAGCAGATGAGTGTCCACATGGCGGTGTATGAGACACGGGCTATCAAATATCAAAAAGAGGCCTCCAAGGCGCAAATTAAGTTGGAATAAATCATGGGCGAGTTCAATGATAGCGAAGATGAAGATCAGCCAAGAAGAAAGAGGCCAAGGACCATGGGACTCAGAAGAGCCTTAGAGAAACAAAAAGAGGAAGAGGTTGCCCTTTTCCAATCCTTTCCTCTCACTACTTTATTCACACAAGAGATAGAAAAAAATAGAGAAGCATGGCTTGAAAGGGTAAATAACCACTTAGAGAATAAGTTGGAAAAGGCCAATAGAGATTTGGACCTTCAAAGAAGAATGACCGGGCACTATAAGAAGCTCAATTAGTTCGCTTGACGGAAATTGAAGGTCACACAAGAAAAGCTCAAAGAGGCTCAAAAGAGGCGCCCGACACCAAAAATGAAGAAAGACACATCAAGGCTCCAAATTTTGGCCTCAGCTTCTCAGCATGCTTCTGAAAACCCTTGAGGGTCATGCTCACCAAAATTGGGCAAAATTCGACAAGTTTTGGTTTTTTGACATTTTTGGGCTTTTTGCTAAAAATCATGGGCATCACCATTTCTGTTTGGGACATCCTCAAAGGATGACTATGGTATCATTGGATGCCATAATTTTAGGGGCATCTACTCAGCTATTTTCAGATCAATTGAAGATGATTTGGTCCCCCAAAGTGGCGAAAAACAGTCACTTTTTCAACACTCTGCCCCGTATATCAGCAAAGACTATTTTCTAGGTTTTTCCACACAGGTCAGTTTTTGATAGGTTTCTAGTGATAAATTTGGATAAAACAAAACATTTTCAGAAACTAGACATCTAGATGTTTCCAACGAGCCGTCACGAGCCTCGTTTTGACATCGGGAAGGCCTCCAATAGTTGCCCACAAGACTGGAGATTTTCTGCTAATATATTTCTTAAGTATTTTTGTGAAAAATGCACTTTTCTGAAGTGGCTTTTCCTAATGTGCGTTTAGCCTTTTTTGGCCATGGTTAGTTAGGAAAAGTCAATTTATTTTCCTTTTTTATCATTTTAAAGATATTTTTATAGATATTTTGTGCCTTGAGCTTTGCAAAGCCTCAAGGACAAAACCAGATATTTTTGATGGGCCAATGAGCTTGCAAGTTGCATTAGGAGGTTTTCCCTCATATTGGCCTATATATTCCAAGAGACTTCATTGTAAATAAGGCTGAACTTGATATAGAGCAATATATGGTTATACAAGCTTGGAAGAAACACTTGTCTCATGCATTGGATAGTTTCTTGAATGTTTTTGGATGATGAAAGAGGACTGTTGTTGGATTCCTTGAATTGGTAAAATGTTATAGTGTCCCTCTCTGTTATGTTTTCTTAGTTTTCATTCGTATTTAATGCTCTTGCTTGTTATAAGACAGTAGAGAATAGATTTGAGACCTGCCCTTGGAGGCACCTCAGATTTCCTGTTTCTTTATAGCTTCTATGTTTTCTTCCTTCTTAGTCACATCAAAGAATCCTTGATTGCTCTTTGATAACTGAAGAAATTGTTTGCTTGTTTCATTTATGGTTTTATGCATGCTAAATATGATTCACGGTATGCCCTGCTTACTCATGGCTAATCATAGCTCCACCTCTGAAACCTTTCTTTGATTGTTTAATTGTCATTAGTTGAATCAAGGAGGTATTGTACTGATCTTGCCCTTTGCCTAAAACTATGCAATCTTACTTCAAAGTGCCCGATAGCTTGAAATACTATGTCTAGGCGTTTCCTCATAGTGATTTGAGTTATTTGTTTGTCTTAATTTTATTTCCCCAAAGTTTGATAGCAATTTCCTAAAGTTAGAGAGTCATATATCTCTATGTATTGCTTGAATGTTTATTTCTATGCATTTATTAGTTTATAGTTACATTTCTCATGATTAATGGTTAGCCCTACTATGTTTATGTCAGCTATTGAACTATTTATGTTTGAAAGCCTTTGTTCTTCACAAATTTAGTGTCCATCCCACTCCATTTTACCCAAAGATCCATTTTACCTTGATCAAATTGGCCCTTCAACATACCTTGTATCACCATCTAAAGCTTTCTTGACCTTTTCGACCCCATAGCCCAGTTGATCTGACAATATTTTTATCTATCTTGGTCTTTGATCAGTTCCAGCCTCACAAACCTAAAAGCAAAACCAAAAAGTCTACTTCACAACTAGCCTAAAATCAGAAACACAAGAAGCAAAACACATAGATATCCCTTACACAAATAGAGAGAGCCCTCTCTGAGTCTAGGAAGGCTAGGTCCTTGGGCTCCAAATATTGGTTTGAAGTTACCCTGTCACTTGGCTTGCCAATCAACCAAATCACGGGAACCTAACATAATGGCGATCACGGTGGGACTAACTGAGTACATAACAGTCTAGCAAACTCTTGTAGATTCATTGGTCTTTCAAAATTTAAACAGGCAAGTAGTCCATAGAATCATTTAGAGTAAACTCTTTTTGTTTCACCACCCTAGCAAAGTGATGAATCAGTTTTAGAATACTCTAATAAACCATAGGTTGTACATAAAAACTCAGAAAACCCCAAAAACATCCCGAGATTGGCTTTTCCTAGTTATTGATGGTGGACCATAGGTACATCTCTATAAAAAAAACCAAAATCCACATGACGACTCCATTAACCTCCAGTAGGCCTAAAACTCCATAAAAAACCAAAAAATTCATAAACCATACCTTTCTGTTGACTCATCCTTTCCAAAAACTTAAAATTCATGGTGCAAACTCTGTAATCAGTGACAAAATAAGTATAACTTAGCGATTCAGAAAACTTCACCTAAACATAGGATATAAATGGAAAAAAACTTGCAAATAGAGCCATTAGCTTGTCCAAACAGTCTAGCAAACTATTAAAACTAAGTGATCACTCTTCCTTGCAAGTATTCACCTCAAAGTTTGCTAGAAAACTTTTTCCTGAAAGCATCTTTGATAGCATTGGTGGTGGACCATAGATATCAAAGAAATCCACCTGGCGACTCCACTAGCCTTCATTTTTGTTTTGACCATTCTTCACATTAGATAAACCCCTAGAGAGGCCATCCATCCAAAACAATCACAAATACCATCCTCTCTAAACTCTGAATTCAAAATCTGGCTTCACGAAGAATCAATACCAGATCTCATCCAGAGCCAAATCCCCCGATCATAGTTGATAACCCAGAGAATATTCTGTGGCATGCTTCCGAAACTGGAAACTTAGCTACCGATAGGTCCATCCATAAAGCAAGATCAATACCTGAACATCTCACATCCTTGCAGATTTCCCCATTTGACTTAAAATCAACAAAAACCCTTTTTAGAAGCAAGTCACAAAGTAAAATAAACTTTGACGATCTTGAGCCCCTAGATTTTCCACAGAGTCCTAATAGAGAAGCCTCACCTACTACACCTCCCGAATTTTAGCTTCTCCACCACTTTGGCTCCTACCATCCCAGATCTGCTCAAAATCAGGTCACTAGCCTAAGTACATCTTCCACACCCATCCAAACCACCACTATTCAAATCACCTCAGCTCATCCTACAAGCCCTCATATTGTAAATCATCCATTAGCTCCCACCATGGCAGCTTGGTATGCACCCTTGGTGTTGCCACACCCTTTGGCTCCTTTACAAAATGACTACCAATCCAAAATCCCGCACTTTACTGGAGTTGAGGCTACTACCGCCCAACAACATGTAGATAGATTTAGCGATGCCTTTGAATACATGGAAATAGAAGACGAGACCATAAGAATGAGGATGTTCGCCCAAAGCCTGGGCAGAGAACCCAAAAAATGGTTTAAGAGCTTAACTCCAAACAACGTACACGGTCTCCTAGAACTCTACCAAACCTTCATAAATAAGTGGGAAATCAGAAAGAACCCCTTTCAAATCCTATCTGAGTATAACAACCTAAAAAGGGAAAATGGGGAAAGTGTCCAAGAATACTGCACTAGGTTCAATAGTGTCTGTAACGCTCTCCCGCCTCACTTCAAACCTCCACTTAGCTCAGCCTTAGCAAATTTTCCCGAAGGTTTCGACCCAGACATGACTTATCAACTAAGAGACAAGGACCCCCCAACCTTGGAGGAAATGCAAAAAGTGGCCATAAGTGCAGAAGCCAACTTAGCAGAAAAGAGAGCTAGGACCAGATCAGAAAGGAAAGTCACATACAGGGATGAGGTTGCCCCTTCAGTACCTTCCTTATATCCTAGAATAGATGACTTGGTTAGATCCATGGCAAAAATGTGGGAAAAGATACGTGAAAAGACACCTCTTAGGGACAACCAGCCAAACCCTCAAAACAGAAACCAGAACCAAAACTTTAGGAGAGAACAACCTCAAAACAAACCAAGGGAAACTGACCAACAAATTAGGCCACCCTTTAATGAAAATTATGTTGATGAGGATGAGAGGGACACATAACCCATTGATGAAATTCATTTAAACCTAATAGGTTCTGATAACGAGAGTGAGGTTTACCTCACAGAAGAAGAACAAGATTTCTTCTCTCCGAATCAAAATGAAACCAAATATGAGGATCCCGAAGATCTTGCTATAGGATTTCAGAATGCCATAATAGAAGCTCACAAGCAGTATGATCTTAGAAGTAGAAAAACCAAGACAACTCCAAGAAAGGTAGCTCAGACACTGCTAAAACCTCTGATACCATCCTTAAAAGAGCGGTGGATAGCAACAAAATCGTGGTCAAGAAAACTGACCAAAACAAAGATAAAGCTACTCAGACAAGCCTTGGCCCAGATCTTCCTAGTACCTCTACCAAGATTCCCGAGATGGTTGTTTTAAACAAAATCTCGAACCAAAGTTAGCAAATTAAGAACATAGAGAAAGTCATGGCTGAAAAAGTTGAAGCAAACTTATCTAAACTACAAGCACCCTTCAGTTTTGAAGGAGAAATCGCCGAAATAAAGATCACCATGCCTCTCACTGAACTTATCGCCCAAAGCTCTTACAAATCCCAAGTGCTTAAGGTCCTGAATATAGGAAATGATGAAAACACCCTAAATCTAGCTGATGACACCCCTGAAGTGTTGTTTGGTCCAAAAATAGAAGGGAAATTCCAAGAAGGAACCACTCTTCCCTTTTACATCAGTCTGAATATACATGACCAAATCCTACACAATGCCATGCTAGATTCCGGGGCCTCGCATAATCTCATGCCAAAGGTTGTGATGGAAAAATTAGGCCTAGAGATGACAAAACCTTATAAAGACTTATATTCATTTGATTCAAGTAGAGTCAAGTGTCTAGGCTTAATCAAAGATCTTTGTTTCAGTTTAGCCCAAATACCTGCAAAACACCTAATCATGGACATAGTGGTAGCAGACATCCTTCCCAAGTACGGAATGCTTTTATCCAGAACTTGGGGAGCTAAGCTTCAGGGAAATATTCAACTTGATATGTCATACGCCACTATTCCTGTGTTTAACCAAACTAGAATACTCTATCGGGAATCACACATGAAATTTATGGTCAGCAGCCAAGAAAGGCCAGATAACATCCTGATGTACTCCTTGCATTCTGATCTAAACTCTTTCATTTTACACATTGATGAAGACATTGAGGAACAGTTAGGAGAATTTGAAACAAGCACACCACATCAACTACCCCAGGTTCTCTATGATGAGCTGGACACTCAAAATTATCATGACCATGAGCAGTTATGTCTTGAGGAAAGAGAGTACATTTCTCCTGAAATAGAAATAGAGCAGGAAGCACAAAACATTATATACCATCAAGAAAATTGCTCAAACCATAGGAAAACATCAGCAGTATCATCATGAGAATTTTTCAGAACAAAGGCATTAGAAGAATTTCATATCACAAAACTCTTTGGAAATCAGGGGCAAGGAAGCTTAATGTTCTTACCATACCTTAAGGATTTACCATCTCATAACTCTACCCCTTCAAATGAAACCTTGACTATAGCCATAACAGCTAAAAATCCAGAAACAATGTCTGATAAACTTCTTATGAAAGGATATGATGATTGCAGCCCAAATATACCTGAGTTGTTTGAACTAGCTAACATTTTGTCACTCCACCAAAGACTTAGAACTGCTAGAATTTGCAAGATTGTTCAAGATACTACTACATGTAGAGAAAACAGGGAGAAGCACTATGACACTGCCATCACTCCAAGAAATAGCTTCGACAAAAAAAAATACAAAAATCTTGACCAAACAATAATAATCAAAGACAAGACAACTGGACATAGGATCTGTTTTGATTTTAGAAACACAAATACACACCCTTGGGACAGAAATTATATCCTTCCTGCCCAAGACCATGCTACAAAAATGATAGGTGCTTCTAATCATGTGTCTTTACAAAATGATGTTTCAGGATATCGCCAAATAATTCCTTTGCAAAGCGAACAACTCAAAGAATTTTTCAAGTATGCTGGAAGTAGTTCCATCTTCAAACCCAGAATTGCAAAACCACTAGACACCAAAAACATGCTCCTAAAATCCATGTTTCCAGTTCTAAATTTCTGCATTCTGATGTACCTTGATGATGTCATCATATACTTAAAAAAATGACAAAGAATATCTGCATTATTTGAAAAAGATGTACAACAAAAGAAGAAGTGGAGATCAAAGATATAAAGAGGTACAACGGGAAGATACTGGGTTGTTTAGAGATTCATGCTTGAATCCTTATGTCATGCTTGAAAGAGAAAATTTTCCAAATTTTTCTTTTCAAGAGCTGAGTGGACCAAGAGTGGTAGGAGATCCTTATGAAGATAAGATGCTCAAGTTCCACCATTTTCAGGATTTCTAGTTCTAGATTTTTCAATCATTGTATATATCATTGTTTGAAGAAATTAAAAAAAAACAGAAAACTCAAAAACAATAGAAAATTAGAAAAAGAGGGCAGTTTGGAAAATAGAAAGAAAGCCACATGTTCAAAAAATAGTCATTCTGAAAGTGCGTGAGTCTAAATGCCGCTACTAGTGCCCAAAATGTCTTGTTCAGTTATCTAGCCTAATCATAACTGAACATGTTTTAAATTTATTTGCTGATAAGTTAGTGAGAGGAGAGATAGTGAATATTGTGTAAGCTTGACTTGTTAGAGAAATAAATTAGGAAAAGATACTGGTTCCACATGCTCAAAACAGAACCAAAGAGGAAAGCAGGGATGAAAAACAAACTGTGTATCCTAGCCCTGATTTTCTAGATTTCATTTTATGCAAAATAATATTTGTGTGCGGCTTTTTTTTCATGCCACAAGTACATGACAAATCAGATTTTCTAATCCTGATTTGGTCATTTTTCAATTTCATGTTTTAGATTAGAGAATAAAATCTTGTCAAACAGCTTAACCTTGACAGTCGATCCAACATAGGTAGAGAAGCAAAGGAGTTCATCAGCTTAATCTAAACTCCCGGCATATATAAGTGTAGAATTAGATAGTGTCATTTTTCAAAGATATTATGTCAAAAGGTTGCTAGTCCAAATGCACCCGAAAGGAGAAAAAAAATGTTAGGAAATGTAGCGGGGTAGGTAGAAATGACTTTGATGCTAATCATGCTGTCAATTTTCAGAAATAGCATCAAGGAAGAAGGAAATTTTCACCAATGGATAAAGGCATTGGTCTTCAAATGACAGAGATCTGAAATTCTGGACACCTCTTGAAAAGGAGTTGCCCTCCCAAATAGAGCCACTGTTAGTGATCAGTATTTTTCACCTGTTGATGATGACAAGTTTTTAAAGCCAAGTTTTCTAGAAATCTAATCTCCAATTTGTCAAATCTGTCAGCGAGAAAGCACCCCTAAACATTTTTTGTCCTCCTACCTTTTTCAGTCAGCCTATGATGAGAAAAAACCTAGTTGTCAAGTCCTATCTAGTTTCAATCATATAATCCTGTCCATCAGCTTTCATAAACTAAAGTCATCTGCTGTCATTTACCCTCATCTCCAGGTCATTCATTAACCAACTGTTGATAAAAATTCAGCCACCCCACCTCTGGTCATATGTCATCTCAAGATATAGTCATACCAAAGAGAATACTCAAAATTTGTCAAAGATTTCCCCTAAGTTAGGTAGTGGCGCTTTAGGAAATCCTTCTTTGGAAAAATCATCCTGAGCCAAAATCTTTTGTTTAATACCAGCCAACCCTGAATTGGTGCTTAGTATGCAAAAACAAAGCTTGATACACCCATAGGTTGCGCCACTAAAAGGTCTTGATGTCTCAGCAGTACATGTTTCAAAAGCCAAGCTGATATAATGTTGATCTACAGTGTTTCAGTGTCTCTTTCATAAGCAGAGATGTACAAGTATTCCAGAAGACATTTTCAAACTAAACATGAGAAGACAGCTGCTTCTCATGTTGTCTTGAGCCTGGGATAAGAATGCTAGTCAGAGAGAAAATTCAATAAACCTCTGCAAACACAGTCAAGAAAGAGATATGCAGTACAAGGAAAGATGACACAGTTTGAAAAATAAATGAAATGGCATGATTGTGTTAACCTCCTCCAAACATGAGCAAATGGTTAGGTCACTTGTTGTAAACCTCCTTCATTTAAAAGTAGATGGTTTGGAAATATGATAAGGGCCTGCTTCATTTAACAAGCAGAGGGTCAAGAGTAGAGGTATGGCCTCATTCAAAGAGCACAAGGATAACAATGCTTCAAATGGCCTAAAAACTTGTATACACCATTTTCTCCAATGGATGAAACCACTGATACAACAGTAGTGTTTCAAGGGGTGCTTACATGGGTTCATTGTTTGAAAGACAGAGTTGAAAATCAGTAGAAAGAAATTGAAGGCTTATGAGTTAAAGTCTAGTGTTAAAACATAGGCCAAGCAGTGATAGTATGATGTTCAAGAAGCTTTGTTTTTCCTATCCATAAAGGTCTTCTTCAAAGGAAATATGAAGTTAGAATGCCCAAAACTCGGAACAAGCTCATCAAAATGACAGGAAGGGTATCACACAATGATTCAAGTTCAAGACAACCTTCAAAGAATTAAGGCATACCACAGTCATAGACAAGACCTCTTTATGTACATATGAACAAACTCTGCTGGTGTATATGATTGCATTGAGGGTCTTTAAAAGCCTTCTCTTTGATAAACAGGTATAGGTCAAATATGGGTGAGTGCAAATGAGGTTTTTTCCACAATCAAAGGAAAATGTTAAAAGGTGCCTAACAGTGTTTGACCAATTTCAACAATGGGCATAAAAAATCATGAAACACCACAAATTTGAATTGACAAAATAGTTTCTAAAATTATCAAACATCTCCTTCCAAGAGATAGGCAAAGGATGCATCAGCAGTCTCGGATTTGTTTCTTGAGCATGTTTCCCTTTGAAGGACAGAATAGAAAAACAGTGACAAAGTTATTTCCTAAATGAAAAGGCAGCGAAAAAGGTTTTGTTTCTTAAGGAAACCTCCTTAATTCAACAAAAGCCATGAATATGAGGGTCATCAAAAAGAAGCTGGCCACAACATTGTTATTTTGAGACTTGTTCGAATAGAAGGCCTCATGGTATTCTAAAAGTGATAAAATAATAAAGACATTGCTTTATGTTTTGATATGACCAAAAATCCTTTTCAAAAGGCATCTAAACCCTTACAAAATAACTACCAAGGCATTTGAGCTCATTTGACTTTTAAAAAGCAGAAGAGACTGTTCAAGAGGCCCATTAGCAAATTCAAACCACGAAACAAGTCTCCATTAGCTGCTCACTGGAGAAACAAGGTGATTTCGAGAAAAATTTCAGAGTTTTGAGGCTTAGAAGCCTGCGTGGTGCGCCTGTAGAAGTGCGCGGCGTGCTTTTGTGCACCCGAACAAAGGAGTATAACTACTGCGTGGCGCGCCTGTGTGCTCGTTCACCGGTGCTCGAAAAAAAAGCCCGACAACCTCCATCTACGTGGCGCTCTCGGTTGCAAATGTACCGCTCATCCTCCGGGCTTTCAAAGACTCTTTGGGAGCTGTTCAATCGATCAACCAAGGCCCATAAGCATTTTTCAAGGTATTTTCCATTACCTCTTGGTAAATTTCGAAGTTTAAAGGGGGTATTGATGTCGTGTTTTCCAAGGAAGAAACAGTGGTAAAGGAGATTGGGTTTTTGGTCAAAATCAAAGAATGTTTGTTGCTGTGGGTATCAAACATTGACACAGTGATAGGGGAAGATGTTTTAGGATTTTTAAGAGCCCTAATTACCTTTCAAAAGCAGTAATGGCAAAGAGCAGTGTTTGAGGGAAAGGGGGTTTGTGCCAAGACAAAGGGAGATTCCTCTTCAAACAAAAACCACCAACACACCTTGTTTAAAGTCTTTTTGCTCAAACACAGTGATTAAAGGATATAGTTGGTTTGTCAAAATTGAAAATAATCTCCTTGGTCATGGCCAGTAAATGACAGAACAGTGAAAAAGGGAATGTTTATTATGTCAATTTGAAGGCTCTTTGATTGTGCTATTAAAATAGCTAAGACTACCCATAGTTGCTATAAAGGAACATAGTTAGTTTAAGAGGTCTTCAAATCGATATTTAAGAAGTAGCTTAACTGTATTTTGCAAAGGCTTGTGTTAGTTAAAAACTCAGAAGGAAACAATGGTTAGGGGATGAAGGCCTAGTAATTTTTAAAGGTCCTTTCTGTGTTGTGAGATAGTAAACTTTGTGCAGCCCTCAAAGTTCAAAAAGCAGCATCTGTTTTGAAAGGTATTCAAGTCAGTTGAAAGATGTCTTGTTTAATTTGCAAAGAGGTGGTAAATAGCAAAAGAGCAGTGCTTGAGGGTAGGATCTTTTGTGCCAAAACAAAGAAATCATTTTTCAACAAAGGACCCCAAACACATCTTTTCAAAATCTTTGCCCAAGCACAGTGATAAATTGATTTTGGTTATCATTTGACAAGTACTTGTTTGTTGGCATCAAAGAGGCACAGTGACTTGCAAAGAAGACAAGGTGTAGTGTTGGGAGACTATTTCAAAAGACCATTTGAAATAGCTTGTCTTGGTCAACCAACAAAGAGTATCCAAAGCAAAATGCCTCCCAAACAAGACAACAAAAGTGGCCCTCACAAGAGGTATGAACCTTTTTCAACTGAGGAAGTAAATGCCCATCCTTCAGTTATGTTTAACTTTCATGAAGTTGGATGTTTAGAGTTTTGTCAAAGGGTTCAGGAGGTGAAAATTTATCTCCCCTTGACACATCTATGCGCTTTGAGATTGCAAGGGAAAAATTTTCAGCTGGCAGGCTTAGATTTCAATTTTTCTCCTAGATCCATTTCCAGAGCTACCAAAATCCCATATGTCAGAGAAAAATGGTTTAAACAGAGCTACATGGACTCAGAACAGTACAAACCATTTTTGAAGCCAGAGCATCGGGATGCATGTCCATCCATCTTTCCTTTTTCATATTTGTTGACCAGCTATGCTCCCCTTATGAAGATAATCATGAAATATTTCACATGCGAGGGAAGGTTTTCCTAGATCTATGCTTACCATGTCCGATTTCTCATGCACTTCACAAGAGCCAAATTGTTAAACTTCCCCTTTTTTCTCCATAGAAGTATTGAAAAGATGGCTTCCACTGTTCAAAAGAGACCTCCATCTCAGCAGCCAGCTTGTCTTTTCCATCATTCCCTTATCAAGATTGTCATTCGTCATCAACTTGAGAAGAAGGGAATCTCTTGGGACACTTTCATTGCACATCCCGATTTCGCCACTGTTTCTTCATCCCATGCATCTCCTTCACCTTTCACTCAGCATCTTTCTCTTTCTTCTAGTAAGCCAATTCCTAAGAAGCTAAAATCTCCCATGATTGAACAAGAAGAAGAGCATAATGAAGAAGAACAACATAGTGAGGAAGAGTAGCATAATGAGGAAGAAGAACACAGTGAGGAAAGGGAGAAAAGTGAAGAAAAACACAGTGATGAAAGGAAACACAGTGGTGAAGAAGAGTGCCATGAAAAAGAGAAAAACAGTGAAGAGGGAAATGATGAGGAAATGGAACAGTTTGATGAGGATATTGGTATCCCTCACAGCAACAAACATGACGAGGATGAAGCACAAAACCTTGAGGAGACAGAGCTTAAAAGTCTTGAAGAAAGCAGGGACAAGAGTGAAGAGGGAAACCTTCAAAAAGACATGCAAGGTGACAGTCAAAACATTCATGAAGAAGGTCAAAACAATGGCAAGGATGATGAGGGGAGTAGCAAGGGCAAAGAGAAAATAGAGCATGTGCTAGCTTCCTCTCCTAGGCAAGGGTCCATTCTTTCTTCTCCAAAGGTGACAAAGCCCCAAACATCAAGAAAGAGAGTGCCTCAAACTGTAGCTCCAAATGTTACTAGAGCCCTCCGAAGCAAATGGAAGTTGCCCAAGAAATCCATTGTTGAATTACCCAAGAGGAGGAAGACCAAGAAGGCCACCCAAAGCAAGGGGAAGGAAAAGGAAGAAAGCAGCCATGAGAAAGAGAGGGACTTTGACATAATTCAAATAAACAGTGATGATAGCGACAATGAGGCCAAAATCCTAGAGTCTCTCTTGATTAATAGAGAGGAACAAATTCATGATTTAAGGGCAGATCTAGAGAGGTCTAAAAACCTCATTTACTTTCTGCAAACACAAAACAAGCAGATGAGTGTCCACATGGTGGTGTATGAGACATGGGCTATCAAATATCAAAAAGAGGCCTCCAAGGCGAAAATTAAGTTGGAATAACTCATGGGCGAGTTCAATGATAGCGAAGATGAAGATCAGCCAAGAAGAAAGAGGCTAAGGACCATGGGACTCAGAAGAGCCTTAAAGAAACAAAAAGAGGAAGAGGCTGCCCTTTTCCAATCCTTTCCTCTCACTAATTTATTCACCCAAGAGATAGAAAACAATAGAGAAGCATGGTTTGAAAGGGTAAATGACCACTTGGAGAAGAAGTTGGAAAAGGCCAATAGATATTTGGACCTTCAAAGAAGAATGATCGGGCACTATAAGAAGCTCAATCAGTTCGCCCGACGGAAATTGAAGGTCACTCAAGAAAAGCTCAAAGAGGCTCAAAAGAGGCGCCCGACACCAAAAATGAAGAAAGACACATCAAGGCTCCAAATTTTGGCCTCAACTTCTCATCATGCTTCTGAAAACCCTTGAGGGTCATGCTCACCAAAATTGGGCAAAATTCGACAAGTTTTGGTTTTTTGACATTTTTGGGCTTTTTGCTAAAAATCATGGGCATCGCCATTTCTGTTTGGGACATCCTCAAAGGATGAAGATGGTATCATAGGATGCCATAATTTCAAGGGCATCTACTCAGCGATTTTCAGATTGAAGATGATTTGGTCCCTCAAAGTGGCGAAAAACAGTCACTTTTTCAACACTCTGCCCCGTATATCAGCAAAGGCTATTTTCTGGGTTTTTCCACATAGGTCAGTTTTTGACAGGCTTCTAGTGATCAGTTTGGACAAAACAAATCATTTTAAGAAACTAAACATCCAGAGCTTTCCAACGAGCCATCACGAGCCTCCTTTTGACATCGGGAAGGCCTCCAAAAGTTGCCCACAAGACTGGAGATTTTCTGTTGATATATTTCTTAAGTATTTTTGTGAAAAATGCACTTTTCTGAAGTGGCTTTTCCTAATGTGCGTTTAGCCTTTTTTGGCCATGGTTAGTTAGGAAAAGTCAATTTATTTTCCTTTTTTAGCATTTTTAAGATATTTTTATAGATATTTTGTGCCTTGGGCTTTGCAAAGCCTCAAGGACAAAATCAGATATTTTTGATGGGCCAATGAGCTTGCTAGTTGCACTAGGAGGTTTTCCCTCATCTTGGCTTATATATTCCAAGACACTTCATTGTAAACAAGGCTGAACTTGATGAATAGAGAAATATATGGTTATACAAGCTTCGAAGAAACACTTGTCTCATGCATTGGATAGTTTCTTTAATGTTTTTATTATAGCAGATCGTTGTTGGCCCGACTTGGTAAAATTGTGATAGTGTCCCTCATGTTATGTTTTCTTGCCTATTCATATTTCATGCTCTTTCTTGCTATAACACAGTAGAGAATAGATCTGAGACACGCCCTTGGAGGCACCTCAGATTTCCTGTTTCTTTATAGCCTTTATGTTTTCTTCCTTCTTAGCCACATCAAAGAATCCTTGATTGCTCTTTGATAACTGAAGAAATTGTTTGCTTGTTTCATTTATGGTTTTATGCATGCTAAGTATGATTCATGGTATGCCTTGATTACTCATGGCTAGTCATAGCTCCACCTCTGAAACCTTTCTTTGATTGTCTGATTGTCTTAGTTGAACCAAGGAGGTCTTGTACTGATCTTTCCCTTTGCCTAGAACTATGCAATCTTGCTTCAAAGTGCCCAATAGCTTGAAATACTATGCCTAGGCGTTTCCTCATAGTGATTTGAGTTGTTTGTTTTTCTTAATTGTCTTTCCCCAAAGTCTGATAGAAATTTCCTAAAGTTAGAGAGTCATATATCTCTATGCATTGCTTGAATGTTTATTTCTATGCATTTATCAGTTTATAGTTACATTTCTCGTGATTAATGGTTATCCCCACCATGTTTATGTCAGCTATTGAACTATTTATGTTTGAAATCCTTTGTTCTTCACAAATTTAGTGTCCATCCCACTCCATTTTACCCAAAGATCCATTTTACCTCGATCAAATCGGCCCTTCAACAACCTTGTATCACCATCTGAAAGCTTTCTTGACCTTTTCGACCCCATAGCCCAGTTAATCTGACAATATTTTTATCTATCTTAGTCTTTGATCAGTTCATCCCTCACAAACCTAAAAACAAAACCAAAAACCTACTTCATAACTAGCCTAAAATAAAAAACACAAGAAGCAAACACACAGATATCCCTTACACAAATAGAGAGAGCCCTCTCTGAGTCTAGGAAGGCTAGGTCCTTGGGCTCCAAAGATTGGTTTGATGTTACCCTGTCACTTGGCTTTCCAATCAGCCAAATCACGGGACCCTAACATGGATTATGGAGGGTAATAATAATACTAAAATTTTCCACATTTACGACAACATGAATAAAAATATGAATACAATATGGTTAATCAAGGACTAGAATGGTACACCCTTCACATCCTTCCAAGATATCACCAAATTAGGCTCTCAACATTTCAAGTCCCTTTTTTAGGAACCTGTCGGTTGTCCCTTTCATGAAATTTTGGAGACTTTAACTCTTTTCCCCATATCTATAATGGATGAGATGAATGAATCTATGAATGTTGAGGTTTAAGAAGGAGAACTTCAAGTTTCCATTTCTAGTATGCAAAAAGGGAAGTGTTTCGACCCAAACGAATTGACAGTAGAATTATTTTATGGCTTTTATGACCTTATTAAATATGACCCCGTTAAGGTTGTTAAGGAATCTCAGGCATCGAGCATATTTTTGGGGTCAATAAATACAACTTTTATCACCCTCATACCAAAAGTTTAGAATGCATATTTTTTCAATGAATTTTGTCTGATATCTTGTTGCAATTTGATCTACAAGTTAATCTCAAAAATCATTGTAACCAAACTTAAACCTATCCTTAGCGAGATTATATGAGACGAATAATTCAAATTCTTTAATAATACGAAAATTAATGATGTTGTTTCCTTGGCTCATGAGACTCTCAATTTGATGAAAAATAAAAACCTTAGTGCAATGGCCATTAAGATTGACCTCTCAAAATCATATGATAGAGAGAATTGGATTTTTCTAAGACTTGTTTTAATCCAAATTGGGATGGACCTCCAAATGGTAAACTGGATTATAGGGTGTATCCAGTAGGCAAGTTTTGCAGTCTTGATTAATGGCATCCCCTCTTCCTTTTTCGACACATATTAGGGGCTCCGTCAAGGGAGCTCACTATCTCCCCTTCTCTTTCTTCTCAGTTTTGTATGATTTTTCATAATCTCTAGAATATGGCTTCCACCTCCATTCAAAATCTATTATAGTTACAGTAAAAAAACTATTGATGAAGGGGAAAATATTTAGGCTTCATGCTTAAAGCAAATGACTACTGATTTGATGACTAGATATGGTTGTACAAAAAGGTGGAAAAACACTCTCGGTCTGGACCAATATATTTCTCTCGAGGCCTAGGTCATTTAGTGTTGGTTAAATAAATGTTAGAAAGTATCCCAATATATTGGATGCCCATAGAATTGGCTCCTAAAGGAATCCTCAATAAAACCAGGAAGATTAGTTTCAAGTTCCTCTAGACTGGAAAAGTGAAATCAAAATGATTTCCACTCGTTTCTTGGTCCACTTTATCCATGACTAAATCGATGGGAGAATGGTGACTCAATAATATTCATATTTTATGTCAATCTTTGGTTGTTTGAAGTCTTTGGCGATTCACTAAAAATTATTCCTTATGGGATTGATCCCTTCAGTTTAAATATTTAGAAGAAAAATCTATGTTGGACTGGTATAGGGATCCAAAAAAATCCAGTTAAAGCAATTCAATAGTGTGGAAAGGTCTCACAAAATATTCTTCATTTGTTGAAAACTTGGTTGTTTGGAATATTGGAAATGGTTGTTCATTAATTCGTATTAGCGTCGATCCTTGGTCTGGTGTGGGTGAGAACTACAATCTCTCTTAGAAATACATTTGATTATTCCATGTTGCAGGGATATATGTTGGTGTTGATGTAAAAACTCCTTTAGATATTCCATTGGGCAGTCATGATTGGAAAGAAACAATTGATCTTCATCTCCTAGAATGAGAGGCTTCAGAATGGAATTCTTATATTATATTGTTGGTCTCATCGCTTATTCACCTTGAGGAAGATGACCCAAACCACCTAATATGGTCAAATAACCCTTCCTCGAGAGAATACACTGAAAATATGGGCTACGAAGCTTATTTTGAAAATAATATTACTCAGCCACATAAGTGGTGGTGGCATTTCATATGGAAACATAATTTTCCACTTAAATGTAAATTAACTCTTTGGCTGGCCCTGAGTAATATACTACTCACTTAAGAAAATCTTATTAAACATGTATAGTCAGGACTCAATAGTGGTGCATTATGTCAATCAAATTTTGAAACAATCGCACATATTTTTATCACATGTCCCTATACAGAAAAGACTTGGAGCATCCTCGTCCAGGTTCTTGCTCCTTCGCTAGTGCACTAGAACAAAACTACTCTAGAGGAATGCACTTAGGAATGGAATGATGATAAATCAATGCAAAGTTATAAGGCCCTCCCTGTTATCTTTATGCACAATATATGGTGGGTGAACAATAAGGAAATATTTAAAAATAATATATCCTACTAGAAGTTACAAGTGGAGTCATTGAAAAAATGGTTAAAATTTTTTGTGCCAACCCTAAAACGAAGAAGACTTGAATTCTAGTTATGCCAAATCTTGATAAAGAGATCCCGTGGGGATTCTTTTGTGGTGCTAGTTAAGGGGATCCTTTGAGATGTGGTGTTGGTGGAGCTCTTTATTTAAACAAAAATCATCATTACTTTCTTTGTTATGTTCTTGGTCGTGGCTCTAATACAAAAGATGAATTTGCAGGACTATGGGTTCTTTTGTACATTGCTAGACACCTTGGTTTAAATAAGTTGTAGGTCCTAGGGGATTCAAAACTAATGATTAACTAAGCAAATAATATTGCAGAATTAAATTTTCCAAATTTGAATCATATTCTTAGGCAGATCTCTAAAGAAATGGGGTTGTCTTACAGAGAATTGAATCAATAGGCAGATAAGTTATCCAAAGAGGCATTGCAACTCTAATCTATATCTTTCAGGCAATATGAGTTAGGGGATGATCAAGAAATTAATGGAATGGAATTCCATTTATGAAATTTAGATTAGAATTTTATGGACGACACTAAAACATGAAAGTTGTAGATATTTTAAACTCATACATCAACATTTTTCTTATAACTTTTAGTTTTTTGAAATAGTCCTTTTAAACCACACATTATGTATTTGGTTTAAAAAAAAAGGAATTTTTTTGAAAAATATACCAAAAGTTAATTTTATCATCAAAGATCTTGTAAAATATGTTTGAATAATCTCATATAAGTTAAATATAAATAAACTAAATTCATAGACCAGGTTTATTTTCAAGGATCTTTGCATGTGTGATATATATTCTACTAAATGTGTTCCAATGAGCGATAATTAAATTATTTTAAAATATTTATTAAACGATATTTTTCTTCAACATAATAACATTAATTAAATTTTTATTTTCAATTATATATTTATAAAATTTTATGTTTAAATATAATTGAAATTATCATTAACTAAATTGTATTAATATATTTTATTTATTGTATTTTTGCTATTAAAAGAATAGGCGGTATATTATAATAGTTTAGTTTGATATTTTTTAAAGGGCCCTTCTATATGGAGCGAGCTAAGGCATTAAAACTATTTGGGGAATAGCGTAATCCTTCTGGAAACCTCACCCGATTATGCGAGTCACATGTGAAATGATCGAAGGCTTTAATATCAATGTAACTACATAACTGTTTTACCAACCAATCGCTCATCCAACCTAAGACATAGAATGAAGTCATAGGACTTTTCAACTTATCCAGAAGGTTGGGAGACAACAAACTGCGAAACTGCACCATTTTGAATTCATTTAGTGCGGGGATTTCTATGATTGATCACTTAATAATGTGAATAGGCCACCATGAAGTAGGAAATAAATTGATTATTTGCCAGTTCAAGAAGAAGCAACGAGGTCTAGAGGCGAATGTCTTCCTTGATATGCTAAATATGAATGACATGAAAATGGGTAAATGTGAGGACTTAATGTAGTCATTTTTATTTTTAATGTAGATTTTGTAATTTAATGGGCAAGAAATAAGTTAATTATTTTACTTCTTTTTTCTCTATTAAATTCTATAATGTTCTCAAGATATTCAATAATCTTCTCTATTAAATTCTATAATGTTCCCAAAATCTTCAATAATCCTCTCTATCAAATTCTATAATATTCTCAAGGTTTTCAATAATTGATTTAGTAATCTCATAGACAGGAGCAAAGTTAATTATTTCACTTCTCTCTTATCTAAAAAATTCTATAATATTCTCGAAATCTCTAATCCAATTAACCTAATGGTAAGATAAATAGTTTCACAAAATATGATAATATATATTATGTCTAGGTAGTGGGTTTAGAGAATTATCTTCCCATTCATTGAAGGTGAGCATCTAGCTTCACCTCTATAGGCTTTTGGTCTCAAATGAGTAGATATGAACTTGCTCCATTATTGGTGTTATGGAAATGGGGTTGATTGCTATAAGCATTTTTTTTCTGGATAATTAGTATTATTGCATCAAAGCATTTCATCTAGATAAAATAAAATTTGGGTCCATGTGATGTGTTGAAAGGAAAAAATCATTATTGGTGTTATAGAGATAGGGTGGATTGCTATAAGCATTTTTTCTACATAATTAGTATTATTAGATCACAATGTTTTATCTAGATAAATGAAACTTTGGGTTTATGTGATTTGTTGAAAGGAAAAATAGTGCAATATAATGGAGTGAAGGAAAAATTCAACCGATGTAATCCATGGCAAAGAAAAAAAATTCAAAGAATGTGAGACAAAATTTGATATGATACAATAAAAGATTTGTTATAGAGATAGAAATTTTTGTGCAATGTGATATATCTCATGAAAGATACTTTGGTGCAATACGTTACAAAGGAGAACACTTCATCTCATATGACGTGTCACATAAAAAGTGTTTTTTTATGAGCATATGTTGTAGGAGTGGAAAGTTTTGGCCTATGCCATACATTGGTTGCATAAAAAAAAAATCTTGCGATACATCAGGAGAAACAAAAATATAGGTCCATGCAACTTCTTGCAAGAAAAAAATAAGTTATATATGGGAAGGTGAAGGAAAACTTTGGTTGGCACAATACATTGCAAAGAAAGAAATATTCAAAGAATGTAATGACAAGGACATTGCAAAGGAGCTCAGAAATTTCCCTTTATCGCAATGAAATAAGTTTGCAACAATGTGATATGTCACAACCAAAAAGGGTTGAAGTGCAATACATGTTGTCACAACAAAAGAAAATTTAAGAGCAATAAATCACAAGGGAGAAGGTTTCTTCAGATGTGAAAAGGGAAATTTTGTGCAAGTTTTTGGAAGAATTCGAAGGCAAAGCAATTTTCTTTCCATTAAAAAGCAAACAAACCTTGGTTACATGTGTATATCATAAAAAAAAAGTGTGGTGCGATGCGATAAAAGCTTTTTTGTAAACATAGAAATCTTGGAACAATGCAACATAACAAATATTTCTTTCCCTTTGACTCATTGCATGGACCAAAAATTTCCACTTACACCACATATCATAAAGAATGGAGTTTTATTCCCTTGTGATATATCATACAATTTTTTTCTTCATCTGACATATAACATCTCCTAAAGTTTATATATCTATGACACACTACACCACACCAAAGTTTCATTCATACAATACATAAAAGACAAAAATATTATTTAGTTACAACAAAGTGCATATTGCACCTAAAATTCCTTTGCCACAACTCATCACATCACTCCAAATTTCCATTTGTCGTGACACATCATGTTGCATTGAAATTTATTCCCATGCAACATATTGCACTTTCTCAAACTTCATTGTGACAAAGGGAAATTTTCTAAAAGAACTCCTTTGTAGCTTTCCTAACATCACATCATTTACATTTTTTTTTCTTGCAAGTCATCACATCAACCAAAAGTTTCAACTTGTGTGCTATATCACAGAGGATGAAGTTTTATTCCCTTGTGATTTATTGGACAAAGTTTTTCTTCGTGCCACATATTTTGCATCTCCTCAAACTTCTTTGTGACACATCATATCAAACCAATATATTGCAAAGAAAGAAAAATTTGAAGAATGTGAGACAAAATTTGGTGTGATGCAATAAAAGGTTTGTGATTGAAATAGAAAGTTTAGCGAAATTTTATATATTGTATGAAAGATATTTTGGTGCAATACACCGCAACTAGGAAAAAAAATTTCTCATGTGACGTGCCACATAAAAAATTATTTTCCGAGCAATATGTCATAGGAGGGGAAATTTTGGTCCTATGTGATATATCACATGCATAAGAAATAATCTTGTGATACATCGGGAGAAAGGAAAATATAGGCCCATGCAACGTGTTGCAAGAAAAAATAATTAGTGTGATATGACAAGGTAAAGGAAACTTTGGTCGACACAATACATTGTAAAGAAAGAATGATTTGAAAAATGTGATGACAAGGGAGATGGAAAGGAGATCCCTTAGAATTTTCCCTTTGTCACAATAAAAAATGTTTGCATCAATGTGATATGTCAGAACCAAAAAGGGTTGAAGTGTAATACATGTTATATCACAACAAAAGCAAGTTTAATCACAAGAGGGAAAGTTTCTCAAGATGTGAGAAATAAAATTTTGTGGAAGTTTTTGGGAGAATTTTGAGGCAAAACAAATTTCTCTCCATTGAATAAAAAAAGAAAAAACAACTTTGGTTACATATGTTTCTCATAAAAACCAAGTGTGTTGCAATGCAATAAAAGGTTTGTTGTAGACAAAAATAGTTTGGCACAGTGCAATATAACAAATATTTATTTCCTTTTGACTCATTACATGGACCAAAAGTTTCCACTTACCTAGGATATCATAAAGGATGAAGTTTTCTTGCCTTCCCTTATGACATATCATACAAATTTTTTTCTTTGTTTGACATATAAAATCTCCTAAAAATTTATATCTCTATGACACACCGCACCACACCAATGTTTTGTTTCATGTGATGCATAAAAGAAAAAGAAATTATTTAGTTGCAACATAGTGCATATCACACCTGAAATTATTTTGTCCACAAAAAATCACATTGCTCCAAAGTTCCCTTCGTCATACATATTGCGTTGCATTGAAGTTCCTTCAATGCAACATACTACACTTTCTCAAACTTTCATTCATTGTGACAAAGGAAAATTTTCTAGAAGAACTCCTTTGCATCCTTACCGACATCGCATCATTTAGATCTTTCTTTCTTTGCAAGTCATTGCATCAACAAAAGGTTTCAAGTGGTGTGACATATCACACAGGATGAAGCTTATTCCCTTGTAATAAATCCCACATTTTTGTTAGTGCCACATATTGCATATCCTCGAACTTATATATTTGTGACATAGCACATCACACCAAAGTTTTTATTTCATGCAATACATAAAGGATAAAACATTATTATGCATAAGATAAACACATAAGAGATGTATCACTAGTAGTAAGAGGAAAACTGGCCAAAAGTGCACATGGACATCAAAATGGCACCAATGGTTGTTGAATGGATCCTATAACGATGAGGTGACTAAAAAGGTGACAAAGGACATCCACTTCAATAAGAAGAAAGTGCATCAATGGTATCCAAAGCACAAATGGATAGAAGTGCATATGGATGTTTAGAAGGCCACAAATGGTCACCAAACATAAATGATCACCATAGGTGACTAAAAAGGCGACAAAGAACATTTGTTGCTATAAGAGAAAGAATGCATCATTGGAAATAACATGAAAAATAGGCTTGAAAAAACCTTAGGACAAAGCAAACACCATATGCCAGAGCTTTCAAGGTTAGTGCCAAAGGGTGGATAGAAAAGTATGGAAAGATGATTATCTAATATGATCAAAGGAGATGGAATGACTTAGAGATCAAATCTGGATATAGATTAGACATATATTACATAACGAAAATTAACTATGGTTGAGTATGGTTTTCCATGTTTGGATATGGTTGAATTCTGTTAGACATGGTTATGTTACATCACAATGTTTATCACGGGTTTACCATGTTTGACTATGATTAAGTATGATTGAAAATGGTTAGACATGGTTGAATATGGTTAACCATGTTTGAATATGATTCACCATAAATTATGGTTGACAATGTTTGACTATGGTTAACCATGTTTGACCATGGTTTACAATTTTTTACCATGGTTGAAAATGTTTAACAATGATTAACTATGGTTCACCATGTTTGACTATGGTTAATGATGGTTGATTATGTTTTACCATCGTAAGCCATGGTCAAACACATTTGGCTATGGTTGACTATGAGCAACCATGTTTTACCATGGATGATTATAGTCGAAGGGTGAATATGGATGATTATGGTTAAAGGGTGACTATTGTTAACAATGGTTGAACATTTTTCACTATAATGGATGGCCATGGTTGACTATAACTAACATGTTTTACTATGGTTTAATGTGGTCTACCATGTTTTATATGGTTGACTATTTTTGACCTTGGTTATTAATGATTTGTTATAGTTGACCTTACTTAACCATGCTTGTTTATAGTTGACCATGGTTGACTATGGTGTACATGGTCAATGGCGTTTAATCATGACAATGTTTGGCCATGGTTGACTATCGACATGGTCAACCATATTTGACTATGACATTGTTTGATTGTGATTGATTATGTTTGGCCATGTTTTTTCCATGGTTGACCACAATTGACATTGTTTGACTATGATTAAGTATGGTTGACTATAATTGATAATTATGACTATAAATAAACATCATTGGCCTTAGTGAAGTATAGTTGGAAGGGGTTCCATGTGGGTTATAATGGTTAATTAATGTTAACTACAATATAGGATGTATATATGGTTTGACCATGGTGAACTCTGATTGACCAAAAGTAATTAAGGTTGAACATGGTTCACTCTAATTGAAAATGATTGAAGATGTTATCTTTAATATCAACCACATTTTATGTTTATTAAGCGATATGACACATTATGACAAAGGTTATAACTATTGTCATGCTCATCTTAACTCTGATATACACATTATGACAAAGGTTATATCTATTGTCATGCTCGTCTTAACTTTGATCTACCAAGAGCCTAGAGTGATCAAATTTGTTTTCTCTTTTCACTTTAAAAGAGCCTCACATCTTAAGAAATTTAATACGTCTGGGTGTTTGGTAGATCAGAAGTTAAGATGGATCTAGGCTGGTTTAATTATTATTTATAATTAATTATAATTATAAATATAATTATAATTATTAATTTTATGTTTTTTATTTTATTAATTTTAATTTAATTTAATTTTTATCGACTCAAAATGTTAAATATTACCATATCTCTAACATACTGGGATCAAATGTTTACATACGAGTTAAGTTTACTTATGTCCTCAAATATAAAGATTTTTTTTTTTATAAAAAGTGAATTGGGTAAGGGGAAATTGGATAAAATATAATATTACAATATTATATGTTACCCAATATTTATTACCACCCCCACCCAATAAAAAATGGCCAGGGGTGGGTGTAAATACTAATTAAAATGTAATATCATTACATTTTACCTAATATTTCCTATCACACCCCAGCCTAAATATTACATTTTACTCAGTATTCCCCCTCACACTTGCTAATTTTATAGCTGACTTTGTTTACTTTTAAACTTCAAATATAAAGAAAAATTACAATAAGTCGACCTTTTGAGGGGAAATATGGGGTAAAATATAATATTATAATATTATATTTCACCAATTATAACCTGGTAAAAAGTGGATGGAGGTAGGCAGATATATTAGATAAAATGTAATAATTATATTTTTCCTAATATTTTCCCACCAGACAATTTCCCAGCACGAACATATCAAACTAAGATTGATCTAGGCTAGTTTAATTTCCCCCTTAAATAGGTTATATTCCACATGAATACCATTGGTAAATACCATGGGTCATTTTATTTTTATTTTATTTTCACCGAGTTAAAATATCATATATCCCTCATACTAAAAAGTATATATATATATATATATATATATATATATATATATATATATATATATATATATATATATATATATATATATAAAGGTGAAAATTGAAGTATTTTCTTTATGACCGAGATTGATTTTTAAAGTAACATTATTAATTATTTTTTTAAAACACACACACACACATATATATTGATTTTTTTAATGTAAGGGTTATGCCACATTTACTTTGGTTGACTTTAGTGGGCCATGTGGACCGGGGTTGATCATGGTTGATTATAATTAACCATTTTTAGCCATGGTCGACCATGGATGAACATGGTTAACCATGTTTCACTATGATTGACAATGTTTGAACATGGTCAATTATGGTTGGTGATGTTTCACCATGATTGACTATGGTTTCCCATGTTTAACTATGGTTTACTTGTTCCCCCATGTTTTACTATGATAAACAATGGTTGTATAAGTTAGACCATGTTTAAATATGGTTCTCTATGGCTAAGCATGGTTGAATATGCTTGACTATGATTAATCATGCTTGCGAATCATTGGTTGACTATGGTTGACCATGTTTGGATATGGTTGATTACAACTAAATTACTACATTCCTCAATGCTTATGTTGTATTACAACATTCATTGAGTTGACCATTTTTAACAGTCTTATTTTAGTATGTTCAAAAAATTATTCCCTAGGAAAATGTCACATTTAAACTTTAGTTGATCACGACAATGTGTATCACACCTAAAATTCCTTTGGTTGTGACATATCACATCACTCCAAACTTTTCTTTGTTGCAAGATATCACATCACATCAAAGTTTCTGTCTATGCAACAGATTGTCTACAACTATGGATAGGTCCAACCCTTTAGATCTCTTAATTCCTAGTGACTCATTGCATAGACTAGAAGTTTCCATTTATGCAACATATCATAGAGGATGATACATCACATGCAATTTTTTCTTCATTTGACACATCACATATTCAAAAAAATTATATCTTTATGACACATCACATCATGTTAGGTTATCCTTGACATTGCAAATGAGTGATTGTGTTATGGTCAAGAGTAGTGGTTTTCGAGCCCATGGATTTTGATGTAAAGAGACTTATGATACTCTCTTGTAGAAGGCTCACTTAGCCAACTTAGCTAGATTCGATCAAGGGAACAAAGATATCTTGGGATGAATTTTCCCATAAGGATTTTTTGGAGTAAATCATGTGCCAATGATGTGTGCATGATTTACATGTTTTGATGTTGCTAATTAAATATTTTTAACATAGTACTTGCTTATTCCTAACAACTTGTATTGGAACCATGGCTGTTAGTTTTTACAAGAGGAATGATTCATTGCCAATATGGGATATTAAAGAAGAAAAAAAGAAATTCATCTAGAAAATTAAGAGTATCCCAATACTCATGTTGGATATGGACAAAAAAAATTTAACAAGTCAAAATCAAAACATCCACTTTTATAAGAGCTATAACTAAAAATGTATGTGAAGAAATGTCAAATAATATAGCAAGGTGGTCATAAATATTAGCGATATCTTCCTTTATCCTTATCACCTTACAATAAAAATTCTTACCATGTCTTTTACTTGTCCAAAATGTATAAGGGAGATATCTAATAATATAGCAAGGTCTTCATAAATACTAGCAATATATCTTCCTTTATTATTATCACCTTATCATAAAAATGCTTACCATATCTTTTACTTCTCCAAAATGTATTGTTCATTGTTTTCTAGTAATAAATTTTTCATTTTAATTTCTTATTTTAATAATAAGTAAATTAGGTAGGTTGACTTTAGTAATGCCAATTTTAGAAGCAATTTTATTTTATTGGCGATACAAAACATTTATTTCCTACAGTATTAAGCAAGTTTGAAAAAAAAATGTTACACATTTTATGGAAAGATAAAACGAACAAAATTTAATTCCCTTGGGTAACACTGAAGGCATTAGCAAAGAAAAACACATATTCCCTCAATAAGTCAATTGTAGCTAGGAGTGTGTGGACGTTAATGATATATAATTTTGTGGCAACAAGTTGTTCTTGAAAACCATATAGAGTCATTCTCTCTTAAAGACCAAATCAAAAGCAATGTAAAATCAACCACCAATGTGTTTATAATTTGGAAAGCACTACTTATTTATTTCCTTAGTAGGAATAGGCCAACATAGAGAGTTGGTAATGGTGAAGAAAAAAACCATATTTTATTGTGAGATAAATTTGATGCACTTTGTTAAAAAATTTAGCTTTAGGAGAGTACATTGAATGATTCGACTATAAAGCTATGTTACCAAAAAATAGTACATTGAATGATTCGACTATAAAGATATGTTTCCAAAGATTTCAAAGGTGAGGCAACATGGTAGTGAAAAATATTGTGAGAAGTGAAGAATCCTAAAAAAATAAGGCATTTTTGTGAGTGATGTTGAAGAAAGAAAGCTATGAATTATAAAGCATTTCAAAGGAATGCAAGCAAAGGAAAAACCAATGCATATTCCACAAAAATGATTTTGAAAACATCTCACACATCTTAATAAGTTTGCCTCATGCAATGGTGTTTTGGAAATAAGTAGAAGCTTTGTTAGGGGTAGGTGGGCAATGGATAGGGAACCCTATGTTGTGAACATTGAAATCTTGTGTAACAACCTTGGTAAAAAATCCATGTAAAAGTTAAGGAAGGAAAAATAATAACCATAGTTATGGGACACTTATTCCAAGGAAAATGTTGGGAAAAACATCCCAGTGTGGGTGTTCATTTGGTTTATTATGGCTAAGGAAATTGGCAAAGGAAATGGCAAAGGCTTGGGAAAGGCAAAGTGGTATTAATTAGAATTTTATTTATGAAAATAATGGAAATTAGGGGAAAAGGAAGGTGAAAGGTCATAGGTTGCATGTGAGGAGGAAAATGAAGAAAAATAATGGAAAAATGAAGAAAATAGAGGCCTCATTAATGAAAAGGTTTCTGAGGATCAATTGGTACCTTTTTACAGTGTAACCTGTGAAAATTTCTAAATAAAAAAAAAACCCTACTATAGCATATCGATTTACTTCTCCTACTTGTTCATTAATTAACAAGTTGGTTAACTCATTATTCAGAAAAATATCAAAGAAAATGAAAACTGCAGCCTACACATATACAGATCATTTATTGAAGCATAACGTACATGTAACAAAGGACACATAATTCTTCGGAAAAATGTCCCTAGAAAAACCCATTGTGGGAATATAGGTGCAACAACTCTTAGAGGGTTTTATTACTATGAAGAATATGAATACATTTGGGCATCATAAATGGTTTTACCTACAGAGAATTTACATGGCAGTTGTACCTTATCAATCAGATATAGAACATATGGCTAATCCAACCCTCTGCGGGGAATTAAGAATTTGAGGCCTTGATGGACCACCAGAACCCTCAACGCTACCTCACCAGCCACTGCATCATCCTATGCTACCTTACGCTGCTCCAGCTTCACCCTGAAGGGATCAACACTGCCTATGCGTCACCCAGAAGAGCCTGCGTCAGCCTCTGCGTCACCCTGGCTGGGCTGCATCCCTCCTGTTAGTCTCTGTGATGCCTGGTACGCTACTGCCTGTCTACTGTTGTATTATTCAACCTCGGATAAAAACATCCCTTACTGATATTCTCCTCATTGCACTGTAAGCTCGCTCGAAAATTCTCAGCAAACCATGCCCCAGAATTTCAACTTAGCTCAAGTGCTGCTACTCTGTGTCTTTCTCCAATTGACCCCAAGCTTTCCTTTATACTTTTCTTGTTGAGAAATCAATGGTCGTGATCTAATCTCTAATCAACGGGTAAGATTAGAAGAAGCGTGATCCACATCACTTAGAATTTTATCATCACATGTAAGTTAATTCACTTCAATTTTTCAATTTCCCTAAGTTAGACTTAGGGTCCCCATTAAAAAAATTAATTATTTGAATATCTTTTACACCAGATAGAATTTATCCAAACGATTTATGGGTCTTGGAGATCTCATGTGTCCTAACCCCTCCACAAATTTTTAGAGCTAGAGAACATCCGATGATATCCAAAATCTCAACACTCCCTCTTAGCGAGGAATGTGCTCTAGCAACACTTCACCATTGTAGCATCACCCTGATCCTAAGAATTGATCCCCTATGTTATTGATGCTTGGCCTGCTGCCCTCCATCCACTGCGCTACTTCTTTATGTAGTGCTGCCCATGACTCTGCCATAGTCACCGCCTCATATGTACTGCAACTCCCTCTCAAATTGCTGCATCGTGATTCCTATATCACTACCACTGCTAACTCTTGCACTACAACTCAGTTGCTGAGAATCAAGAAATTGAATTACATCACCCAATCAACTGACAAAAAAGTCAGTCTGGCTGCATCTCATCACTGAAGCACCCTCTGCTGCTACTCTATGCTATCTCTCTGAGCCTCTGTGCTACTGCTTCTCTACACTGCGTAAGCACTGCCCCTCTATGCTGCTAAAGTCCCATCAACCTCTGCGCTGCTGCTTCCACGCTGTTGTTGCCACTACACTCGCTGCTCCTATCCAATGTACTAGCACTGCCATTGTGCCTCCCATAATATTTTTCACCCACTGAATCCATTCATCCTGCTACTATCTTTAATGGATCCTATAGCTCGTATGTAATCTAAGAGTTTGGGAACCTCAAGGATCCTACCGATACTATCTGTAGCTACTCTACAGATCTATGTTTCCCCATTTCCTTGGTTCATGAGCACTCATGGCCACATCACTGTCACTGTAATTGTCCCCTTTAGCTTCTGCTACCTTGGAATCCTGGTCTTCCTTTCATTTCTTCATCAAAGGGAAAGTCATGGAGAAATGTCCCAATTCACTACATCTGAAGCTTCAGAACTTGGATAGGTCCTTATTCTTCTTCCCTTGCTGCCTCTATCCCTTAGATGCATGGGCTGCATATTACTCCTCTTATTTCTTCACCTTTCTTCCTCCATTGTTGAATTCCATCTTGGTTATCCTCCGGATTTCCTCTTGTCGAAAGATTTCCCACATGTCGCCCCAGTTTGGAAGCTACGCTCTTCCCAAAATACTTTGGACAAAAGTCTACTAGTCATATGTGACTGCATTCAGAGAAGTCCTCACCATGACACCATCATCCGGAGTTGCCCCCATGGAAATTAGCTAATATCGGATGGACTGCAACCTGAAGAGGAAGGGATCGATCGCCTCTCCCTTATGCATATGGAACAACCACATCTGATTCTCCAGAAGCATATTCTACTGGATGACGCTTCCTTGATACATCATGGTCAATGTTGTCCACACCTTGTTTGTCATCTTCTTCTCGATAATGTGTAGGACCGTGTGATATTTCACTCCATCCATGATCATGCACTTAGCCCACACCTGATTTTAATTGAACTTCTTCAGAGATCAACATCGGTAGGCACAACCATGATATTCTCTACGTGATATTTGATACTATACTTGTCTAGGATTATCAGGATTCTAGATTTCCAGATAGAAAATTTGGACACACTGTCCAACCTATCCTGATCTCTTAGTGCATACGGGGCCATCTCTGTTCAACTGTCAAAACAACAAACTTTGCTTCGTTCTGCTGCTGCTACACTAAAAAAAAGACCAGATTCAGGCTTCTGGGTGATAGAAACCCTCTAGAGTGTGTGCTCCCTCTACCACGTGACTTCCTTCTCAGAAATCCTCCACAAATCTTGTTGAATCAGTCCTCTATGACCACTGCACTTGATGGAATCCAAGATTTCTTGGCTAGCGAACCTGCTAAGGGACCATTTACCCTTACTTTGTCACCTTTGCTAGGCACTGTTCTACATCGACAGAACCAATTCCCCATTAAAAACTTTTGAAGATAAGAAACTACACTTCCAACCCCAGCAACCGTCACATCGTCACCCTCTAGGGTTTGCGTTATCAATTGTGTCATCCTAGTGTGAGTCTGACAGGTACTGCATCACCTCTCTGGTGCTGCTTCAGCCTCTGCATGAGCAAGTTGGCTCTGCGTCACCCTGGTGATGCTACATCAACCTCTGCATGAGAAAACTGGCTCTGCGTTTCCCTTTTTCTAGGTCTGTGTCCCTCCTGATGTTGCATTGCCTTCTTCCTAGATTAGTGAGATTTGAGCAACCCTCCTGCAGAAAAATTCTTCAGTCTCTTGCTGCTGGCTTCAGCTTGATCTGCAATGCTCTAATACCATGTGAAAATTTATGAATACAGGATCCCTACTACAACATATTGATTTACTTCTCCTACTTGTTCATTAATTAACAAGTTATTTAACTGATTATTCAGAAAAATATCAAAGAAAATACAAATTGCAACCTACACATATACATATCATTTACTGAAGCATAATGCACATGTAACAAAGGACACATAAATTTTCAGACAAATTTCCTCGGAAAAACCCAATGCAGGAAATTGGTGCAAAAACTCTTAGAGGGTTTTATTATTATGCAGAATATGAATACATCTGGGCACCATAAACGGTTTTCACTACAGATAATTTACACGGTATTTGTACCTTATAACTTGAAGACATAAAATATGGCTGATCCAACCCTCTGCAGGGAATTACGAATTCGAACCTTTTTTGGTCGACGATAACCCTCAGTGTTGCCTCACCAGCCACTGTGTCACCCTATGCTACCTTATGCTACCCCTGCATCACCCTGAAGGGCTCAACGCTGCTTCTGCGTCACCCGAAAGGGCTTGCGTCAGCCTCTGTGCCACCCTGGCTGGGTTGCGTCCCTCCTGCTAGTATTTGCGCTGTCTGGTATGGTAATTCCTCTCTATTTGTTGTATTCTTCGGCCTTGGATCAAAACATCCCTTTCCGATCTACTCCTCACTGCACTGCAAGCTCACTTGAAAATTCTCAGCAAACCGCACCCCAGAACTTTGACTTAGCTCAAGTGCTGCTACTCTGTGTGTGTTTCTCTAACTGGCCCCACGATTTCCTTTATACTTTTCTCGTTGAAAAATAAACGGTTGTGATATAATCTCTAATCAATGGCTAAGATTAGAAGAATCTTGATCCATGTCTCTTAGAATGTTCTCATCACATGTGTAAATTAATTCACTTCAATTTTTCAATTTCCCTAAGTTAGACTTAGGGTCCCCATTAAAAAATTTAATTATTTGAATATCTTTTACAGCAGATGGAATTTCTCCAAATTATTTCTGGGCCTTGGATATCTCATGTGTCCTAGCTCCTCCACAATTTTTCGGAGCTAGAGCACATTTGATGCTACCCAAAATCTCAACATAACCTTTTTTTATTGCAATTTTGGAGCTCTCTCTCTATTCTCTCTCTCACACGCCCTTGGAAACTTATATTTTTCTTGGATAAAGAAAGGCAAAGAAGGCAAAGAGGAAAGAAAAGATCAAGAAAGGAAGAGTAGGATTAAGCAGCTACAACATGATTACTTGCATGTATCGACTTGCACATCTGATTTCCATACTAGTTTTGGCACACATGGTTACACATGTGTGTTCTTGGTTCTCTTGATGTCATTAGAAATGGGGTTTTCCAAGAGTGATATTGTTCTTTAGCCTTGCCTTTCCATTTTCATACACTACAATGAAAAGACCCTCTAGCGGATGTTTTTGAGGAACCCCACAGAAAAATACCCCAGACGTCCGTTTCTAGCAGAGGATCCTAGAGGAGGTTGGAGGGCGGAGGTTTTTGTAGATGTATTTCTTCCGGTGCTCTTATCAACCTAAAACACACCGGTGCGTTCAATATTGTAAAGCATCTGTGCATTACAAAAATTGGCACACCGGACACTGTGCGCTCCGTACACACGCATCCGGTGCGTTTTATTTCTGTAGAGCACCTATGCTTTACATGTCGGCTGCACAGATACCGCCTGGTGTGGAATAAATGAAACACATCTGGGTGCCCAAAAAACGAGCGCACCAGTGGATGGTTAAATAAAAAAATTATGGCAAAAAAACCACATAAAACATTGGCACACTAGAAATAGTGCACTCCGTACACACCCTCCCAGTGCTTTTAATTCAGCAACCATGCCGGTGCGTGTCATATCGTCAGCCTCGGTGCCTCATAAAAAGCATGCGGAACATAAACATCCTGGTGCAGAATGACTGGAACGCACTGGGATCCCCGTAAATTCCGCGCATCGGTAAAGGGTTTAAAACAAACAAAATTTCGGCCAAAAAACCGCAGAAATCATTGGTTCACCGAGCACCGTTACTGGTGCGTCAGGTTACTGTAAAGCCCCAGTGCGTCACATCCGCACGCCCCGGTGCATCATAAAAGCAAGCGAAACATAAAATTCCTGGGGCGGAATGATGGAAACACACCGGGGTCCCCATAAATGCCGCGCACCGGAATAGGGTTAAATAAAAAAAAATTACGGCCAAAAAATCGCAAAAATCATTGGTTCACTGAACACTGTTACTGGTGCGTCATGATACTGTAGAGCACCGGTGCTTTAAAACTACGCCGCCCTAGTGCCTTCTAAAAGTGCACGAAAACAGAAAGAGCCTGGTGCAGCATACAGGAAACACATTGGTACTCTGAAAACCCCGTGCATCGAAATAGGGTTAAATAAAAAAAAATTTACGGCCAAAAAACTGTAGAAATCATTGGTTCACCGGACACCGTTACCGGTGCGTGATGCTACTGTAGAGCACCGATGCAATAACGTTACGCTGCCCTGGCGCCTCCTAAAAGCGCGCAAAAACAGAAAGAGCCCAGCGCGGCATACAGGAAACGCACCGGTGCTGCAGTAAAAATCCCGTGCACCAGAATAGGGTTAAATACGAAAATTACACCCAAAAAACCACAAAAATCATTGGTTCACCGGACACCATTACCAGTGCGTCGAGTTACTGTAGTGCACTAGTGCGTTATAGTTTGTCGCCCCGGTGCCTCCTAAAAGCGCGCGAAAACAGAAAGCGCCCAATGCGGCATTAAGACAACGCACCGATACTCCAGTAAAAACCCCGCGCACCAAAGCAAGGTTAAATAAGAAAAAATTATAGCCAAAAAACCACATTTTTCACTTTTTTCAGTGCTACAGAGCTCTCAAGCATCAGTGCAAGTTATCCTTGCTTGAGCCGCACTGAAATCTGTGCTCCCATTGCACTTATTGCACACAGTGCTGCTGTACATTGCCACCAATCTCCAGCTTGAACTTTATAAAACAGTGGACAAATTTTATTTTTTAAATTGTACGGCCAATATGCCTCCTCGATGGGTAAATGTACAGGTATTTTTCTTGTTTTTCCATAATTAAACCTTTTAGCATATTAGAATTTGAAAAAACCTTAAAATTAACCATTAAAAAAAAAAAAAATGTCGCGCGGTGTGCTCGAGCCGTTCGGCTTGCACCGGTTGCGGTGCTACCTATAAATTTATAAGCCGCACTGCACCCGGTTTTGAAGGAGTCCGCACCGGTTCCGGGGCAGTACCGCGAGGCGCACGGTGTTATTTTAAATTTTTTTAAAAGTGCGATGTGGTCATTTACCAGGCCACACCGTTGATAGTGTTGAATCACGTCCACCCTGTGTGTTGACCAGATTATCCGCCCCGGGGCACGTAAGTTTTTCGGTGCACCAGAACTGCAAATCGACATTGTCAACGGTTCGGGTTGGTAAACTAGTGCTAAGTGTATCCGCACTGGTTCCGGGGCGGATTCCAAAGGCGTACCGTGTAATTTTAAATTTTACGACAAAGAGCGGTGTGCTCGGATACCTGGCCGCACCATACGACTATGTACGGTGGCAAGAGGGTGGTGCACTGAGTTAGCTATAAGCCTCAGCGCGTATAGTGAAGTCAGCGTACCGGCCTCCTGACACCTCACTTAGTGAACAGTGCGCTAAAAATATTTTCTGGAGCACCGCTCCCGATGCTTTTTATATCATTATGTGCACCGTCGCCGGTGCGTCTGTGGAGGGATGCACTGTTACCGGTGTGTGACTGTGTTTGTGGCACACCGGCTCTTGTTTTATTTATTTTTCAAAAAATATTTATATATGTATATTTGTAAATACATGTTTCATTTAATTAAAAAATTGTGTTTAATATGTGAATCATTCAAAGACGTGAAAGGAGAGAAGAGGAGCAACAACAACAACAACAGGCGGAACAATATAACATGGTTCACTTGTGGGAGGCAAGAGAGAGGGAGAGAGATGCATACCCTCACCCTATTACAGCAGTGACGCAGGGGCTCCTAAGGCAGGTAGGCCTCCTCAAGTTCTATGAGGAGGCTACTTTCCTAAATTCCCATAGTGGTTTTTTGAGACATCTTATCCGAAGGTGGAATACCCAGCAACAAGCTTTCTGAGTTGCTATTGACCAGTGGTACACGCCCACTGAGGAGGATGTATATTTTATTACAGGGTTTTCGAGGAGAGGGGTGGATTTTCCCTCATTCCCCGAGGTTCCAGCTGGATGTGTGGCAAGGAGTCAATTAGTTTACTCCCAGAGATACATTAGACCAAATATTTTGTCTCCTTCAGATTTTCAGGTCTCCGGAGGATAGTTACGTATTGGTGCGTTTGGTCATGAGGGGGTCCAGTGTCTCTCACTTATCATTTTGACCATTTCGCACAACACCAGTGACGGGCAATGCATTAGCTGCCAGCTTTTATATTATGTTGATTCTTTACTACAGTAGCCACGACATGTCAGGTGGTCTCAGCCATTTTTTTACGGCAGTTCTGTACAGCATTAGATAGATGCCGTGCTCGTGCACAAGAGAGGGTCAACTTCCCTTTTGCTTCAGATATTTTTTGTTTATTTTTTGAGAGGTTTCCAGAGACAAGTCTTTCTTTTCTTCGGCAGCCTCGTAGGCCGATTACTGAGGCACGTATGCATATGTGGGGGCAGATGATGCCCAAGAGGGAGGAGACTCTGTTTCCAGCAAGGATATCAGATGATGCACTGGGGTTGCTAGCCAGTGTTTTTGAGCATCCCTTCATTATTGTCCCCTGTCCTTATGCGGGGTTGGATTGGCGAGGGTGTGCCAACATCCTCTTCACAGATGATGAGCCGTCAGATGATAGAGGTAATATTATTGTTTTATTTAAATTTATTCTAACATTTTATTTAACTTGTTTTTATTAAATTGTGTAATGAAATTGTCTAATTATTGTTGTGTACTTGTATATATTTTGCAGACATTGGCTCTTATGATGGCAAGGAGATGCCGCCACCACCACCTGATCCAGTTGTGGATCTTGATGATCTTGATGTCGAGGATTAGCAGGAGGTCGGTGTAGATGATCCGAGACCTGCTCCTACTGGTGCGCCGACCCGCGGTCGACGTATGAGCGATGCTAAATACAGGATGGAGTTGGGAGACCAACTCATTGCATTTCTTTTTGAGGCGGGCATCCACCCCGCTGATTTCACAGATATAGAGGTCGATGATAGGCTCTTACAGATGTGGAGAGGCATGCCGCGTGACATGTACAGCCTGATGCGGCATGTCGTAGGAGTTACGAGAGCTTTTACGTGACTAACGAGGACTGCCACGCGTTACAAGAGAGCCGCAACACATGATGGATAGTCTGCAAGGTGCAGCGTACCATCGACATCTCATGATAATTCACGGCCTCGCGCCGCGCCATATTTGCATGCAGAGCCTCCAGTAGCATCTACCTGTAGTCATCATGGAGATGAGGCTTGATCATCGGCTGATCCATGACATTTATACTACAATTGTATATTTTTACCATTATTCAGTTATATATATTATATGGTCCATGTATTTTATGTTCATTTTGCAGTTGTACTTAATTTACATGTTGGTGATCATCATTATGTGTATGTTGTTAGGTCATGTTAGATATGTTCATTTAATGTGCAACTTGCAGATAGATGTGTATGTGATAGCATGAGATGTATATTTGATGTTTGTGTTGTACTGATGATGTTAATATATAATGTTAATTGTGTTTTGTTAGATGATCATGATGACGAAGATGTAGTTATCGATTTTGAATGTGTTTTTTAGTCAAATATGATGTTTGTACGATTCTTATCATGAACGTGATGTTTATTAATTAATTTATAAATACCAAATGATCATGATATTGTAAATTTGTAATATTTGTATTTCTAATTGTATTTAAAATTCTAAAATTGTAATTGTAATGATATATATGTAAATTTCTAAAATTGTAATTGTAATTTTTTTATTTGTAAAATTGTAATTGTATATATGTAAAATTCTAAAATTGTTATTGTACGTGAAATTGTAAAATTGTAATTGTAATTCTAATAATTCTAATTCTAATTCTAATTGTATGTAAAATATTTGTAAAATTTTAATTGTATTAATGTGAAATGGATTTCTTAAAATTTTTAAATTTGTAAATTTTAAATAATTGTAAAATAATAAATATAGAATAATATGATTAATTGTAACATAAGGAAATTTAGAAAATAATGCAAATAAATTCCTGTACTTAATTAGAATTATCATTATTTTATTATGATCTTAGATACAAAAAAATAATTAATTTCTACAGTACGCCATTGTTTTTGAGATCAAGTACATAATACCAAATTATCAAGTGAATTATTGATTTTAACCTTAACAAAATGAAAATTACCAATTAATTCAAAATACATATTACATTAATATTTCGAAAAACACATCTTAAAAAGTATAAATATTGATGAAATAACACATATTGTACCATATCACTCTCAGTTCTCATGATCACCCTAATTATCTTCTAGCTTGCATGGCATGATAACACTATTGTTCTCAAAAATATGTTTTGATCTAGGGTCATGTGTCAATACGAACCACTAATCCCTATCCAACACATCTGGGTATAAAAACACCTGGTTGCAGTGTTTAGGGAAAACATAGGGCTCCTTAGCTTCATCCCACATCTTTCTAGAGTTGATACATATAAGCCTACTATCGCGATCTTCCTTTACATTTTTTCGATCAAAGGTGTCCCACCACTTGCACTTAAAAATAACACATTGGAAAGAAGAAAAATCCACTTCAGTGATCTCTTGTATCTTTCCGACGTAAACTAACGTCCCTCTTACTAGTTGTTGATCACGGTGGCTAGATCAACTAGATTGATCGAACTCGACTTCCACTCCAAAGTATTGTGTGATGTTTCCAGCATCGGCATTTTTTGTGCAAAAATGGTGTCCATATGCCCACATAGATGGGAACAAATGCACCTATTATAAAAAATTTTAAAAATCGTATAAGTTTCATGTGTCTTATAAATAATAATCCAACAGTTAAAATATGAAATGTAGATGTCTTAATATAAGTTTCAAATTTACATATAAATTATTATCGATTTGCTGCACCCAATCCCTACGTTTAGCGCATCCTCTTCAGCATGCGGGTAACGACTGGTAGCACCGTATTTCTCTCTGACTTGGTCAGCAACCCAACTGTTGGGGCATATTTTTGGCATATTTTCTTTTAAATGATCGGGGTAAGGTACACTTCTACCATTCAACCATCTAAATTCTTTCCTGTCACTATCCCATTTCATTCTTTTTTTTCGTACAATGCGACCCATTGTTGTGTCGCTTTAGAATTGTAAAGAATGAATTTATTGATTGCTTCAATTTTTTCATTCGTTGATGAAATCAAACCAACATTATATAGTACTTAGAGATCAAAATATACATTATATCGAAGTTCAACATGAATATTAATTACTTTTTGTAAATTTGAAAAATTAAAAGTTGCTTACTCTTTATCAAGCAATTTTTTCCACTTGCTTGGAGCAACTCTCCTTCTCGTTTGTCTTCATCCAATTCATCGCCCCAAACCACCGCACCTGGTCTTTTGTCGATCTGCTTGATGTACTCAATGGCATAGTAGAAAGACTCATACGATATGTACCCCTCTGCCATAGACCCCTCGAGTTTTGCCCTTTGTCGAACAAAACCTTTCAATTTCTTCATGTACCTCTCTAAGAAGAACATCCAACGACAAGAAACAACCCCAACTAATTCAACCTCATCTACCAGGTGGATTAGAAGATGAACCTGTAAGTCCATGAAACTCGTCGGCAGTTCCTTCTCAAACATACAAAAAATCTCAACTATCTCTTGATGCCACCGTGGAATGCTAGCCACATGAATCTCCTTTGACATGATCCAACATACAAATGTAGATAATTTAGATATGGTGCATCCTAGGTCTTGAGGGAATTCATGTTTCACACACCCATGCACAAACAAAGGATAATGACACTACAAAGTTATAAAAACGTGCAATAATATACAAATTAGTTATGTTTTATGATCACCGCATTGGATAAAATTTATTAATATAACAAATAATAAAATCATGATTTTAACATTATACGTACTTTTAGAAGATTCAAATGGTCATGCGATTTCAACCCCGACAAATGGTCATCCACGGTGAAGCAGCGCCGTAGTGAAGACCCATATGAAGTTGGAACCCTCACATCCATTATAACTTCCTTTGCCAAAGATATATCATATTTTTTTTAAATCCATGGGACATCACCTTCTTTGAAAAACCATGAATGAGAGGGACCAACGCCTGTCTCTGATCCTGTACTTTCCAATCGTCTTGGCCAATATTTCTTTTTAGTTTTTGAAGTAATAAGATCTTTCCTAACCGCCAATGTGTCACTTTGTTTCGATGACATGTGCCTCCATAAAGAAGATGAAACATTTTTAAATATATGCATGGGATCTAATAAGTGGGAAATCTTAAGATGCTCCCAATATGGGAAGGTCATAAAAGATAGATTTCCTTTTCATCCCAATGGACAATTTCTCAACATAGGTGTTGAAGAAATCTGGATCATCGAACTTAGGCTCCCCATTTGAATCTAACATTTCTGTGAACTCCTTCTCCTTCTCTCTCTCATATGCTCTAAGCCATTCAACTGGTGTCATTATTGGAGGCCTTTGGGTTCTTTCTCGTTTACCATTGAAAGCGGATGTTGCTCTTCTATAAGGGTGGTGTTCTGGTAGGAATATCCTGGAGCAATCATACACTGGCTTTCGTAGGTCCTTGGGCCATCTAGTTTTCAGAGAAGGTCCAAAACATTTACATCCAAAATATCCTTTTGTTACAAGACCTGCGAGATTATATTTGTATACATTAATTAATATGCATGGCACATTAAATAATATCATGAAGATCAGAACAAATAATATTACAACAAATTAAATAACTAATATGTGAAAGAATATTATTACATTATATATAAACAAATCAATAAATTAAACGTGTAATTTACCAGAGAAAACTCCTAAGCCTGGATAATCATGTGTCGTGTAAGCACATATGCCATACAACATAAACCTCCTCTCTGTTGCAATGGGTCTTGATACATCATATACATTTATCCCATCCCATAATTCCTTCAATTCATTTACCAGTGGTTGTAAGTAGAGATCCATATTATTCACTTGTCTTCTACCAGGGACTATGAGAGCCAACATAAGATGTTCATTTTTCACGGACAACTATGGGGGGATATTGTTATTGATCACTACTACAGGCCAAACATAATAGTTGGTGTTCTGGATGGAATATGGGTTGACGCCATCCATGGCTATGCTGAGTCGTAGACTTCGTACTTCATTCTTGAATTTTTCGGGCCATGTATCCTCTATATGCTTCATGGCTATTGAATCAGTTGGTATTCGCATAAATCCCAACTCACTTCTATGTGAGGCATGCCATCCCTACAACATAGCTAATTATTTGCAATGAAAGAGCCTTTGAATCCTTGGGATTATAGGCATGTGCCTCAATATCTTGAAAGGAGGACCAGTACGTGATTTACCCTTCTTTTTTGATTTATCATACCTGCCATGCCCACATTTCAGACACATCTCTTTGTCTGCATATTCTCCTCTATATAGAATACAATCATTTGGACATGCATGATATGATATGTACTCAACACCCAACATTTTCAATAATTTTTTTGCCTCTTCGCAGCTACCGGGCAAGACATTATCACTCGGAAGAACCTTATCTTTGAATAAACTGTAGTTGGTGATCATGGAAAACCATATTAATAAATTTACATTAATGTTGATATAATTATTAACGTTCATAAAATTTAACATTTGTAATGTTCATTGCAGTGTACTGATTATATTTCAAATTTATATATAAGGGAAGTACTTTATGGTAACTTACCTCAAAAGTTCCGATAAACATGCATTCAACAAGCCAAACTTTGCTTTCAAGTTGTATAGTAACATCGTTGACCCCAACTGGGTAGACTTTTACTGACCGTCGGGTCCAAAGAGAGGGGTGGTGGAAGCAAATTTAAGACTTTCGAAAAAGGTGTAAGCGATATGAGCATCATCCCTTAGTTGGTCATCATTTTGGAATGAATCTAACAACATTGTCTCCATGGTAGTCGTATCCCTTAAGTAATCATCCATACCAACCTCTATTTGATTGTCTCCATTGCCAGCTTGTGAATAACTACTATTGCTGTAGTCATTCCTAATTGGTGAATCTGGACGTAACGGGAATTGAATCGGTGGTTGATTCAACCATTCTTGGTATCGTTCCTCTCTGATTTTTTCTCTTAATTCAATATTCTCTTGATTTGACATTTTCGTGGGGTGCAACGGAAGATGGTAGGTAGGTCGTTCATCATCACTAGAATCCTAATAATTTAAAAAAAAAATTGAACATGATTAAATTTTAAATATTTATGATATCAGTTGTAACCACGTTGACAATGTTGCACTTGATTATAAATGGGATTTGAAGTTGGAATAATTGCAACGATGAAATCAATATATGTACCAAACAACATAATTAAAATTACATCATTGTCAGGATTATGGCTAAAGAATCATGTTCTTACACAATTAGCGAAGGTAAACGGTATCATTTCATCTACTAAATGCGTCATCTTGTAGTATACGAGCTCTGGTAGATGAAACTTTGATGTTTTGTTGATGGTGAATCATTGCAGCCATCGAACTTGATGATGAATGCGCATGAACATAATGAATTTTTATACATTATAAATTTAATTAAGTTGTCGCCTGATTGACTACATGGATAAAAACATACGCAAATTCAATTAGATGGTGAAAAAATAAAACGATTTGAAAGGAAGTAAATATGCGTCTCACATGGACGGAAGAACTCCACGATGGTTTGAAGTATTATGAGCAGGCCTGGATTTTAAAGGTATCACATTTCGCATAATATATGAAATGTACCACTCACACCGCATTTTAGACAAAACAACAATAAACTTGCAGGTGCACAAACTAAAAGTACAATTGATTATGTCTTTGTTTAGATAATGCAGTGAGTTCTTTATTTTGCGCCAGCTGATGCGCTTTAGCTAATGCTTTTGATGCGGTTCAATTCGCGTAATATGCCAATTACTTTAGACTCTTGTAATAAAAAGAAACGCCTTGTACAACACCAAGTTGAAAAAAGTAGTAAATTGAAAATTGGTAGGAAAAAATATTTTTAGAAAATCTAATTTCGTAAAAAATTTCTTTAATACTAAACACTTTTCATTATATCACTATTTTTGCAAAAAAATTTCAGCAATTTATGAGATAAATACTGCGGAGCAAACAAAACGAAACCTTGTAGGTAAAAATACTTTTGAATAGAAATAATGATTAATCGAATTCAAACCTAAAGTATTCAAACTAATATATAGAATTTCGTAGCGTGGTAAAGTTATTATTTTTGTACTTTTTTAGTTAGTTTTTTATACGATAGTAAAAAATCAATCTATTTTTTCTTTATTTTTTACTATAGTTTTTTATAGTAAGTAAAATCAAATATTATTGTTTTTTAAATTTTATTTTCTGTAGTTTTTTACAGCATACGTAGTTTTGAAACAAAAATTAAAAAAAATCAATTTAGAAACAAAACCTGAATTTATTTTTGTTACTGCCCATTTTTCTCCTCTATACTTTTCCATTTGAATTTATAACTAGTTTACTATTATCTGAAAATCAACCCATTGGACAACTTGCAAAGTAGGATCAATCCATGTTAATACGCTTATGTCTTCAAAAAATCTGATTTTTTCACCAGTATATAACAACGTTACCAGTCGCTTGATTGTTAACATAACTGCTGCATCCTGATGATAAAATTAAACAAATTATGTTTTTATGATGTACATATATATTATCAACTGCGGTATACTATTATTATGGTGCAAGTATAACGTGTTATTTTGAAAAAAACCATTTACAAACATACTATTTTATTTCCTTTATCTTCTCCATATAGCGCGTGATTTAAATTAAAACTTTTTCAATTTATATTTATAGGGTTTATATTGCTAAATATAAACCTAAGACATCTAACGAACAGGTTGACCTACATAGTCGTATCCCAATCCATGTCGGCCCTTGCGTAAATAAAAGAAAAAGAAAAAAATTGGTGTGCCTTGTCTAAAAGAGTGCACTGGGGCGCTCTATTATCACAGCGCACCGTGAAATTACTGTCATAAAAAGTTAGAAAAATATGCAGCCGGTGCGCTATTTCATTATGACGCACCGCAAACGTTCAGTTTCAAAAAAAAAAAAAAAAAAACTTTCAAAAAATACAAACCTTACTTTCTTTTTGTTTCTCCCCTTTCTTCTTCTTCTTTCTGTGATTCAGAATTAGGACTTTTCAATTTATATTTATAGGGTTTGTATTGCTAAATATAGACCTAAGACATGCAACCGATGGGATGATTAACACAGTCGTATCCTAATCCATGTCGGCCTTGGAATGATTTAAAAAAAATAGATTTTTTGCCGGTGCGCCCTATGTAAGGTAGTGCACCGGTGCTTTTTTGTTTACAAGAGCATCGGATAAGTAATGTGAAAAAATAATAATTTTTTAACAGTGCGCCATATGTAAAATATAGCACCGATTTATGCTAAAAAAACTGACATTGGACGATTTTTATTATTTTAATGATGGTCAACCAGTGCGGTCATTGACATGTAACACACCGGGGCTTCTTGTTGACATAGAGCACCATACTGTGTATTATACTATTTTTGTGGTGCGTGGTAAAGACATACACGCACCGACATCGGTGCTTTCACCATGAATGGTGCACCGGTTTTTTTAGATTTTTTTTTTTTTTAATTGAGAAGTTGACAGTCTATTTAAAAATATATTATTAACTGAAATGCTACAGGTTTGATATTGTTATATAAAAGACTAAAAAGAGATCAAGTAACAAAAATATTGATAACACATCAAGATCAAAAGCAAAAAAGGAAAGTTCTTTGTAAACTTTTTACAAAAAAATTATTTTTGAACTATATGTACAAGTTTAAATAATATGTATTATTTAATGTGTATCATGCAGAGCCACAAAATGATGAAGCTCGATAAGATTATTTCTAATCTAGGACCAGAAGAACGTATAAGCTTGATGGAAAAATTGCAAAAGTTTGAATCAGGTGAATGAAAAAATACTATCGATCCAATATGAGTTTCTTTTTTTAGTTTTCATTAATAGTATAATTAAATTATTAGATAACATGTGTGAAAAATTCTATTAATTCACCTATGTTTAATGTTCTACAGGGACCAACAACTCAAAAAAGGAATGTTTTTCTAAGAAAGAAAAACAATACAACATGCAATTGAAAATGAATTGTTACTTATTTCATCTGGAGTGGTGTTGGAGGTTAACGATAGGGGGAAATTTTTTTACAAATGTTTGAGGGATCTAGTGGAATGAATGTATAGACGTTATTTCAACTTACAATACAAAACCCAATCTAATGATTCCAAGAACCAGATTTTATGTAAACTACAGGAAGAGTTTTCAGAGAATTTGTCAATGAGACATGTCAGACTTTTAATAGCAAAAACATACAACAATAAAAATAAGGAATGAAAAAGTAATATTCCTTTAGATTTTTGTCTATAATTATTTATAAATATCACTTTTGTTATACCTAATTTTCATATATCAATATAAAAATTAAATAGTTTATTGTCATGTTACATTTTTAGGAAGATTGTGAAAATATCAAAAGATGAACGAGCTGATATCAGAAATATGCCAGTAGGAATGTCCAAAAAGGTGTACAAGGAGATGGTCAATGAAATGGACAAAATTGCATCATGGGAGGAGCCATCTCAACAACAACATGCTTCAAATGTAATATGTAATCATTGAATTTTTTGATCATTAGGTAAAATAAATAAACAATTTAGCATTAAATATTAATTTTCAAGTGTTTTCTTGCAGAAAATAAAAGAAAAGAAAATGAAACCCATTTAGCACATAAAACGGGATGACAAGGAAGAAAAGGATTGATATCTAAGTTTGTGAGTAATTGTTACTTCCTTATAACAACTTAACTAGATTTCATTTTTGTGTTTTTAAGTTGTTTTACAAAAATCATCATTGAATGTATCCAAATAGGTGCTAACATACAAAGAAGAACCATTAGAGAAATTGATTGAAATTGATTTAAATATGGGTTGTGCGTATATGTTGGCAGATCAGAACTTAATTGTGGAATTTGTAAGCATCTATCGATCTTGTTTTACCTAGCTCCATCTATAATTAATAGAAAAAATAAATATTTTATATTAAATAGATGATTTCTTATGGGGTATAAAACTTGCAGGAAACAAAGTATGGCACTGCGCCAACAGATCAAACCTTGAAAGATGGCATGTTACATGGTTTTGAAAGAATGTGTATAGTTTATGAGTCAATTGTTGCATTGGTACGTCATTTATTTTCAATTTACATTGATGTATATTATTTAATATTGCAATTTTCATTATTCTCACCAATGTATATACACTCATTAAATTTTAATTTTGTGTTTGCAGATGGAAGAAGGTGAAGAAGAAGAAAAAAATCAACATCCTGAACAAAACATTTTTGAAAATAACCCAAGTCATGGAAGTAGCTCTAGCAGTGATAGCAGTTCAAGCGAAGAATTATGATCACTATGTTTGGATATAAAATCAAGGCGTTGTACTATTTTTGGAAAAATGTCTTTGAAATCAAAAATTTTCTTTAATGTAATGGACATAGTGTCCCAATTGAAAGATAAAGGGATACCAATAACTGTCCCATTTTGTATGACAAAGAATGTCTTATTCATAATAATAATAATAATAATAATAATAATAATAATAATAATAATAATAATAATAATAATAATAATAAATGTTTTAATTTATTCTATTTCCTTCTCTATTGTCGCTATTGCATTCTCCATTGTCGTTCTCAAATGCAACAATAAAAATTTAATTCATATGAATATCGTTATAACATATATATGTGTTGACTTTTGATGAATAATTAATTTCAAAAAACCACAATAATTATGATATGATATAACAAATTAATCTAAACATCACATTCAAATCCATTAATAAAAATTTAATTAATATGAATATTGTTATAATATGTGTCGACTTTTGATGAATAATGAATTTAAAACAATCATAATAATTGCACTGCCACAGGTCGATGTTTCTAAAAAATACAAAATGAAAACCGGTGCGCTTGTATTGTTAAGTGCACCGGTGCATTTTTACTACCTATCGGGACCGCACAAATACCAAAACTAGTTAAAAATATCGAGGCGTTTGTGTGGTACGGCGCTCCGGTGCGTTTATGTATCTATACACATCAGTGTCATTTCACCGCATATGAGCACCGCATGAATACCGATACCAATTATAAATTGTGGTGCGTCTGTGTGATACTATGCACGGGGGTGTTTTTTTTGTCTATACGCACCGGTGCATTTGGATGACCAATATGCACCACACCAATACCGATACCAATTACAAATCTCGGTGCATTTATTTGATAGTACGCATTGGGGCGTTTATGTGTCAATAATCATCAGTGAATTTGTATGACATATTTGCACCACACGAATACCGATACCAATTGTAAACCTCGATGCACTTGTGTGATACGATGCACTGGGGGGTTTATATAAGTATACACACCAGCGCGTTGATATCACCTATGGGCACCGCTCAAATCCCAAAAATAATTAGAACGTCCCTATGCATTGTATCACCAACACCAGGCCTGGTGCTATTATTTTCCTTAACGTCCCGGTGCATTCTCCTTCGACCGTCCCAGTGCACTGTCTATCGATACACATCGGTGTGTTAAAACCTGATAAGAGAACTGATGAAAAAACATCCGTAATAACCTCCGGCCGCCCATTTTTTTTTAGTTGTGTTGAATTTCCGTTAAAAGCTCCGCAAAAACCTCCATTACCAGAAAAAAATGTGGTAGCATATGTTTTTTTGACAATTTTGGCCAATTTTATAACACTAAAAACCTCCTTTATAACCTCTGCTAGAGGGTCTTTTCCTTGTAGTGAGTAGAGGAAACTCATGATGAGAACAAAATAAATGTTAATCATGATTTCATAAACTCTAATGTTGGATTGAATAACCACCATATTCGAAAGATGGATATGAGGAAGTTTGATGGCAAGGATCCCGTAACATGGATACTATGGATGGAGCAATATTTTGATCTCAATAATGTGAAATTACATAAAAGGTACACATTGCAACTTTACATTTAGAAAAAAATACATTTGTATGGTATCGATGGCTTTGCTCCCATAAAACAGTTGTCACTTGGTCAATTTTTACGGAGGAAATGATAGCAAATTATGAGGATACAAATAGAAACAGCTTCTTTACCCAATTGGTAAATCTCAAACAAAAGTGTTTAGTGGTGGAGCACATTGAGGACTTCCAAAAATTAAATATAAGGGTAGCTGATATTACAGAGGAACACAAGATTGATGTCTTCATAGGGACTTTAAAGGATAACATCGAACATGAAGTTCGTGTTTGGGAACCTGATTCATTGGAGAAGGCATTCAGGTTGGCAAGAAAAATTCAATGTAAAATTATGGCGACAAGGAAGCCTACAACTCACATCTATAAATATGGAAGTGTTGCTACTCCTAGACATCCACAACCTACAAGGTTGACACCACAACAATTAGAAGAAAAAGGAGAAAAAGGGTTGTGCTATAGTTTTGATAGAAAATACACTAAAGGTCATAAGTGTGACGAGAAGAAATAATTTTACATAGATTGTAAAGAGGAGGAAGAAAATGAACAAGAAACTTCAAAAGAAGAATATATACACCAGGGACCAACCCTAGAAGAAGAAGTGAGTCCGACCATATCATGTAATGCAATTGCAGGAATTACCACCCCTGGAAGTCTCAAGATAGAAGGACATATCAAGAAGAAAAAGGTAATAGTGTTGATTGATTCAAGTAGTACCCAAAATTTTATTCATTGTAAGGTAGCCAAGGAATTGAATTATTTCCTATACCCAGCACTAGAATGTCAATTGATGGTTGCAAATGGAGGAACTATAAATTACTTTGGAAAATGCCATAATGCCATAGCCGAAAGCAAGGGATGAATGGAAGAAGGACGAATAAGTGTGGATACTCATTCAAAAGTTGCAACAAGATCCTAGTACATATGATACATTTAGTTGGAAAAATGATTCCTTATGGTACAAATATCGCTTATATATTTGCAAGAATTCCCAACTAAAACAAAATATTCTTTTGGAATTGCACACTTCTCCTTTAGGAGGACACTTGGGATTTTTAAAAACTTACCACAGGGTGAAGAAAGAATTTTTTTTGGGATGGCCTTAAATCTTATATTCAAAGGTTTGTGGTGGAATTTTTTGTTTGCCAACAAAATAAAGTTGAGACAATTAAGACCCCGACTGTTCTACAACCTTTATCCATTCCAAGTCAATGTTGGGAGTAGATTTCAATGGATTTTATCACAGGTTTACCTAAGTCCGAAGGAAAGAGTGTCATCATGGTGGTAGTTGATAGAATTACAAAGTATGCACACTTTTGTGCATTATCTCATCCATTTAAAGATAGTACAATTGCTACTGAATTTATGGAAACAATTCAAAATCTACATGGAAACTCGAAGATTATTGTAAGTGATAGAGATCCCATTTTTACAGGAAATTTTTGGACAGAATTATTTTCTTGTTTGGGCACTCAACTAGCTCATAGCTCAACTTATCATCATCAATCCGATGGTCAAACTGAGATAGTGAATAAATGTTTGGAATGATATCTTTGTTTTTTTGTATCTGATAAGAAAGCACAATGGGTCAAGTGGTTACCTCTCACTGAATGGTGGTATAACACTTCCTTCCATACTGCAACAAAAATGACCCCATTTATCACACTTTATGGATATCATCCATCATCTATCACATATTATTTAACGGAAAATTCTAGGGTTCAAGCAGTGGAAGATCACATCGAGCATCAACAAGAAGTTCTCCAACTCTTAAAGGATAACCTAAATTTGGCACAAAATCAAATGAAACAACAGGTGGATCAACATCGCAGTGAGAGAAGTTTTGATGTAGGAGACTGGGTATTTTTACGGCTACAGCCATACAACCAAATTTCCCTCAAGAAATCTAAGAAGGATAATAAATCATTGCCAAAGTATTATGGTCCTTACAAGGTGTTGCAAAAGATTGGTACTATGGCATACAAATTGGAGCTTCCTGATTCTTCACGAGTGCATCCAATTTTCCATGTTTCATGCTTAAAGAAGGTTATAGGGGAGAAAATTCCAGTTCAAACAATATTGCTAGAACTTGATGACGAAGGAAAAACCATATTGGAACCTGAAGCAGTCACAGAAACAAGAATTCAACAACTACGAAATTGATCAATTTTAGAGTATCTCATCAAATGGAAGAACTTACCCACTGAAGATTCTACATGGGAGGGTGAGAATTTTATACAGAAGCACCTGGAGCTACTCAAATGTTGAGGAAAACACTTTTTTGAAGGAGAGGAGCATGTTAGGTCCCTATATTACTAGTCTAGTCCCTTATTGTTGTTAGTGTAACCCCCTTATTGTTATTGTTGTACCCCTGTAATCCCCATATTGTTATTATTGTGCCCTTACATTATTATTTTTAGGTCGGCTAGGATTACATTGTGGCCCCATGGACTCCTATATATAGAAATGAGTTTTTGTCATTTGTATCATCCAAGAATTGTTCATTTATGTAATGTATTGGAGGTTTCCCCCTCGAATTGGTTGATTTCTAAGGCGTTGATCTCTCTGTTATTATATTTTTTGAGTTGGTTTCATAAAAAAAATTCTAAAAATTTATTTATGTTAAAGGCTTGGTCAAAGAAAATGATTGCAAATAAAGCCATCATCACTTGAATATTCAAGGCGAGATAGTCTAACTACCAATTTTTCTGTTTAGGTCCATAACATTGATTTGGTTAATGACAGGTTCACCATTAATTATTTGTAGGTTCATGACATATATATGTGATTAAATTTATTAAAATTTTTGAAGAATTTTATTTTAAAATGCCTTGATCTGGTCACATTGGTCAAAGTGAATGAAAATATAACTTTGAAAACTGCTTTTCCTAGAAAAGGAAGATATAACTTTGAAAGCTGGTTTCCTTGAAAAAATGATTTCCACGATAAATTTCTATTGTACATTTTATGAGATAAAGTTATATTGTACATTTTATGATTTATTTGTGATTGTTGACGCTATTTTCAGTGTGTGTTTTACATTTGGTATGAGAACAAGGCAGACATACACTAGCTAGACTTTCTAGCGAGAATGATGCCATGAAAACCATGGAAAGAGTGGTAGATTATTTGAGCATTACATACTTTAGTATGAAATTGTAAGTTAATCACATATAGATGGGCTTAAGACTTATTTTGATATTTGTATCCCAAGTTTGATAAATGACTGGTATCAAATTCAGAAGTAGATTTCGGTGATGGGGCATGTTTTATTGCTAGATTACTGGTTAATATAATTTTTGGTGGTTTATAGGTTCATGGTATTTAGCGATGGTGTTAGCTTGTGATAAAACTTATTTAAAAGCTTAACTCCATTTTAAAGTACCTTGAGCTATCTATTCTTTGGTTGGTTTGACTATATTTTTTTCCGCATTTTAGCAGAGGAATTATATTAAACTAAAATACAGGTAATTGTACATAAATTGAGTTCATTGATCTGTCACTTGAGAAATCAAAATAGTAGAAAGAAAAATATCTCTAGTCCATCTCGAATAAAATGGAAAAGGGAATGTTTAGATGGATAAACACAAGCCTATATGAAAATGTAAAACTACTATACCTGGAATTGTAAAAACAACAAGGAACCTAAACTTGCTGAGAGGTATTGGAGGTGTGTTAACCTTGAATTTTTTCAGTATTATTGAATTCCAAGCCATGGGCCTTTTTAGCTAAGGCTATGAGTTTCACATCCATGGATTTGAGTTCACACTACATGTCATCAAATTGCAACATTTTTTTTCTGGTATGCTTCATTTCATTCCATCAACACTTTACCAACTATGGTCTTTGGCTGCTAGTGTAGGTCTATTGTCTTTAGGTATTTGGTTTCCTAGGCATGAGTGCTACCATCCCTCATCTCCCCACTAATAACCTTATCATGGATGAATCTATGCTACAATCGTGTCACCTCCTCTATGCATTCAATCTCCTCTTGAACATTTTGTTGTAAATATTGTCATTGATGGCAAAGAAGCACAAAGGAGCATCACCTAAATTATCACTAAGGAAAAGGAGTAGAGAAGAACCAACAATAAGGAAAAGGAGCAGAGGCAACAAAGGAAACAACTAAGCAACAAATACAGTAGAGGAAGCGAATGCAGCTAAGAAGGCATCGAAGGAAACAAAGGCAGTAGAAAGAAGCAGAGGCAGCAAAGAAGAAGTTAAGGAAGAAAAGGAGCAAAGGCAACAAAGCAAGCTTAGGAGAGATCAACGCACTTAGAAACTAAATAAAGCTTAGGGAGAAGCAGTGTGGAGGACCCGATGAACAGAAGTGGAAAACATGAATCGATGGTTTTCTTGAACGTTTTACCAAATATGTGGAGAAGCGCACTAAAGAGTTGAAAGCGGAACCATGAGTAAATGGTGAAAATGGAACAGTGAAAGTGGTTTCGAAAACCACCAGAGGGTTTTCGCACTGCATTTGGAGGATAAATGGTTTTAAGTGAGATGGACGTGATACAGTTAGAAGGGCGACGCGTGGCCTATTTTGCGTAGGTTCAAAAACATTATGCCATCGGGCTAGTTGGCACGCGATAACGCGATGACCGTTGGATCATTCTAGGATCAACGACGGAGACTCAACATTCTTTGGCATAATGAAATTATGAGTTAAGAGGAGGCATACTATGGGCCCAATACATTTTGTTGACGTGTTTTGTTTTAAAGAAAAAAGTGTATAAAGAGCAGAATGATAAAAGGTGTGGGACCGGTGTCACAGAGTTGAATATCACATCTTATGAGCACGGTTAACGTTGATCTGGGATCAACAGTACTGCGGGGGCACAAACAGCCCGATGATTAACCCAAGCGGCTGCCTTTGCAGTTGACCCGCCCATCGGGCGTTGAAAATATATTGACATTTGTCATTCACTGCGGTAGCACAAGCCCAATGATTATTCCTACCAAGGAGTGCCTCCGCAGTGCCGTGAACTAGGAATCGCTTTCCTAAATCCCAAAAGTACAGTCGTGGACCGGCGCGATCAACCGATGAGATTAAAGGAAATAGACGATAGAGATTATCTCAGAATCAAGTGGGGCCCGATCGCCCACATATCGTACATCACAAGCGAATGTGCTAGCCACTGGATGGATGCAAAGTTGCGATGCAATGTGGTGATGCGAAGGGACACGTGGCGGCATAGTGCTATATCGCACATCGGCGATGCGAATTCCATCGCATACCGCGAAGTGGTGATGCGATGCGAAGATGTGATGTGATGCGATCACATATCGCATATCGCATATGATATGTGTTCACACAGTATGGTAATTTAATATGTGATAGTCGATATTGCGATATTACGATGCAATATTACCATCGCATATCGCAATCGGGGCAGGAGAAAAATTGCAAAAACACATGGGAACACCAAAGTGTGAAGTGTGATAAAGAGAGTGGACACGATGAAGACCAAAGTCAAAGCCTAGAGATTTTCAAGTTCGTGAGTATGGGTTTTCCCTTTGTAAATCACATCAGAGAGCAAAGGATCCATATAGCAAAGAACGATGGAAATACCGAAATGCGATAAAAAGTGGACACGATATTGTTCAGAGGTAAATAGTAAGGTATTTCATGTCTAGGCTTAATGTATTCTACATTGTTTGTGAAGAAAAGAGTGGAAGCAGAGGTCGACTCGGGTAACAAAAGAAAAGGTTGAACACAACAAGTAAAGGCTCACGCAGTTAAAAGGACCCGTTCCTGTGCAGAACAGTTAGAAATACAAGAGCAGGTAGAGAAGATAAAGGGACAATAGGCAGAGAAGACAAAATAAATGAAAAAGAAAGAGGCTGAAAGGGTTGAATTGAAATGTTTGATTGTAACTGTAAATGTATTATTGAATTTATGTTGTTTGTCACGTAAAGGGAAGTCTCCGTAGGCAAATCAAAAATCCACTGTAATACACAAATGTATACATTATGTTATATTATTCTGAATGTGGTAGACAAGAAAATGAGAAGGGGGAAGGCAAAGAGTCATACCTGTTCATTTCAAATTCCCTGTGGAATGCAAACAGTTATGAGGTGATCTCTATAAATAATGTTACCATCATATGCATAAGGTGTGAGAGAATGGAGAAAGAGGTGAGAGAATGTAAGAAGAAGAAGGAGTAGAGAGAGGATTTGTGAAGATCCAGAGATGATATAAAGAAAATTTGAAGGTTGGAAGGACAACAGTAAAGAAGGAGAAAAATAGAGCTGATATCTAGGTAATTCAACATATGATTTTATTGTACAGTGAGGAAGTTGGTGCTTCCATATCAAGTTGTATCTTGATAGATGTCTAGTTGTAGTTGGCTGATGTAGGAGCCTCCTGTAGGTTGTAGCCTGTAGAAAGTAGATGGGAGTTGGAGCTTCCTTGCAAGTTGTAGCTTGCAAAATTGAGGTAGTAGCCTCATGTAGGTTGGAGCCTATAGAAAATCAGTGGTGAGAGGGAGTTGGAGCTTGCCTTTGCATCACAACAATAATAAGATGTGGTTTTCTCCCTTATGGGTTTCCACTTATATCTGTTGTCTATGTGCATGATGCTTATATGTTGATATTCTGTATTTAATCTGCTTAATACCTACTGCTCACTTATTAATATTGTTGTTCCATTATATATTAAGTTGATCACAAAATGAAGATGTAAATAAGTGTAAAAGAAAGTTTTACAAGACCATGACTGCATTAAACTAATTCACCCCCCCTCTCAGTTTAACCAAGGGTTCAACAATTGGTATCAGAGCCAAGTTCCTTTTGTAGCAGTTTAACAACTGGAAGGAAATCCTAGGTCCCCAAGATGGCTAGTCTAGAAGGATGCTCAAAAAATAAAGCCCCTTTGTTTACTGGTACAAATTATGCCTTCTGGAAAATAAGAATGAGGACATACATAATGTCTCTAGGAATAGAAGTTTGGGCTACTGTGGATTTAGGATATGCCCCAAAGGATTCTGACACAGAGAAAGAAGCCAAACAAGATTTTATAGCTAATTCCAAAGCCATGAATTCTCTCTTTAGTGGTTTGTGTGAGGCAGAATTTATCAAAGTAATGCACAACAATACTGTCAAATAAATATGGGATACATTAGAAAGTATCCATGAGGGAGATAAAAAGGTGAAGATGGCCAAAATACAAGTCTATCGAGCCCAATTTGAAAATAAAAAAATGAATGAAGAAGAAGATGTTGCGAGCTTCTTCTTAAAGGTTGTAGAAATTGTGAATAATATGAAAGCTCCAGAAGAAACCATTAGAGAATGTGCAATTTTTCAAAATATATTGAGATCTTTACCATCTATTTTTAATCCCAAGGTTTCTTCCATAGAAGAAACAGTTGATTGGGAAACATTGACCATGAACCAATTACTTGGAAACTTAATAGCCTATGAGATGAGACTTCCACAGAGGAAGTAAAATTTGAGGGAGGCAGCCTTTAAGGTTGAGAAGAGAAAAGAAGAAAAGGAAGATACATGCTCCTTCTCTGATGAAGAAGAGGCCAAATTTGTCAGAAGATTGGATAGAGGCTCAGGTAAGTATAAAGGTAAAATTCCATTTAAATGCTTTAACTGTGGAAGAGTTGGGCACTATGCATCAAAGTGTCCTTACAAGAAAAAAAATAATCAGACTCAAGGGATAGAGAAAACCAAAACTAATAACTGGCAGAAAGGGAAGAGATTCGACAGAAAATCCCTTTATGCTTAGCAAGATAGCAGTGCATCTGAAAACTCAGATGAATCCTCAAATGAAGAAGGAACCTCTAAATTCGTTTTGATGGCCAAGGAAGAGTCTGAAGGATTCCTTCTAGAAGATGAGGAAGAAGGTGAGGTAGATCTTGAGGGGAGCTAAGAAGTTCCCTGGAGGAAATAGACAGACTTAAACTCAAGTGAAGAAAACATAAAGACATTCTCCTCAAATGTGTAAAAGAGGTACCAAATTCAGAAGACCTCATTCAATTGAAAGTAGAACTTGAAGAAGCTAAGAAGGTGGAATACATTCTGCTAAAGAAAATTAAAGATAAACATCAAGAGCAAGAGAAATTGGAAGAAGAAGTGGTATGCCTGAGAAAGAAACTAGAAAACACCCAAAGGGAATTGTCAATGAACACTCCTCGAATGACAAGCACTGAACAGTTGGACAAGATTTTAAATTCTCAAAGGTCTCCTCTCATAAAGGATGGGATAAGATATGAAGGAGAAACTAGTAAGTCCAAGGTAGAAGATAACAAGAATATCATTTTTGTAAAAGCTGTAAAGGATAATGAAGCAGCTCAAAAAGGAACTATAGAAGAAGAAGCCAACAAGAACTTGATGTGTGATGAAACAATCAGAAACAAGCAGCAACATCAAGAGGCAAAGAATGAGAGGAAGAAGCAAGTAGTTGAAAAAAGCTTAATTGTTCCTGAAGACAAATTGAACAAGTTCAAAAGATCTCAAAGGAGATTCTTTTCTCCTATGAAAAATGTCACTTGTTTTGCCTGCCAAAAACTGGGACATATTGCTGCATACTGTCAGACAAAGATAATCGATTTCAACCAGCAAAGGATGCAAAAATTGAAAAGACTACCTCAAGAAAACAATTGGAGAGAACAACCCTTCACCAGGTACACTAATCGTTTCCATGGGTATTGTTTTTTTTGTAAGGGGTTCGGCCATAAAGCCATGGAGTGCAGAACGTATGGACAAAGACTGATGTTCAAAACCCCAAGGAGATTTATGAACAATGGAGAGTTCACTCGTACACATAATCCATTTAAAAATATAATCAAATTCTTTGTATGCCATCAAATCGGACACATGTCTTACAAATGTCATCTCAAAGAATGTGGTCCATATTCTCAGAAAAGGTGCCAAACAAATAGCTTCCTATAGTGGAAAAATAAGTTGAATAAGTGTGACTTGGCTCTAATAGCTCAAGTTCATAAAAGCCAATGGTATATGGACAGTGGATGCTCAAAGTGTATGACTGGAGATCGAAGCAATTTTGTAACCTTTGATGAAAAGAAATCTGGAAATGTAACATTCGGCAATGATAAAGCAAGGAAAATCAAAGGAAAATGCTAGTTAGTTTGAATAATGGAAGAGGAAAGGCTCAAGATGTACTATTTGTGGATGGGCTGAAAGCCAATCTATTAAGTGTCAGTCAAATGTGTGATAAAGGCTGTGAGGTCCTTTTCAGAGACCAAGATTGTGAGGTAAGATCAAGCACCACAGGAAATACCTTGATCAAAGGTGTTAGAATAGAAAGTAATGTCTATATAGTGGAAGAAGAGAATGAAGCATGCCACATAAGAAAACTTGATGAATCATCATTATGGCATAGAAGACTGGGACACCTAAACTTTGACCACATCATTAGTCTGAGCAAGAAGAATGCAGTTAGAGATATGCCAGCAATAAAGAAGCCTTCAAATACCATATGTAAATCCTGCCAGCTGGGAAAGTAGACCCGCATATCTTTCAAGACCAAAGAGATACTATCAACAAGTCGGCCTCTTTAGTTTGTACACATGGACCTGTGTGGACCTTCAAGAACTAAAGCACCAAGTGGAGAATCTTATTTCATGTTGATAATAGACGATTTTACCAGACTGACATGGGTGGAATTTCGCAAATATAAATCTGAAGCAATTGATAAATTCAAGATATTCAAGGCATTTGCAAAAAATCAAACAGGATGCAAGCTAAAGTGCATCAGATCAGACAGAGGAGGTGAATTCACAGACTATGATTTTGCAAACCTATGCAATGAACATGGGATAAAACAACAGTTTACAATTGCAGGTACACCTCAACAGAATGGAGTGGCAGAAAGACAAAACAGGTTAGTACAATAGATTTCCAGAGCCATGATGCAAGAAAGTAACATTCCCCAAACCTATTGGGTTGAAGCAGTACACATAGCTGTTCACATTCTCAACAAAGCTCATCTAAGACAAAATTGTGATAAGACTCCTTACGAATTAAGGCATGGTAAACCAACATCAATCAAACACTTTAGAGTCTTTGGAAGCAAGTGTTACATAAAAAATAATGATGAAAAACTGGGGAAGTTTGATGCAAGAGCTGATGAAGGAATATTTTTAGGATATGCATCCAAGAGTAAGGGTTACAGGTGCTACAAAAAAAGACTACACAAGATTGTGGAAAGCATTTATGTAAGATTCAACGAAGATCTACCAAACATAACAAGAAGCACAAGATGCGGAAATCCTTCAGATGATCATGAAGATGAGAACAAAGATAATGATGAACTGAGACAGACAATAAAAGATACTAAATTAAACTCAAAAGGTCCCTCAAGACACAATCAAAAGAACCATCCAGAAGATCAAATCATTAGGGAAAAGAGTGTGGGAGTCCAGACAAGAAGACAACTTGCTGTAAAAACATAAGAAGTATACCTAGCCATGCTATCTCAAATAGAGCCGAAGAAGTTCGAAGAAGGTAGCAAAGACAAAAACTGGGTAAATGCTATGAATGAAGAACTATAGAAAATTGAGAAGAACAATACCTGGGAATTAATTCCAAGACCCACTGGGAAAAATGTCATTGGCATGAAATGGATATTCAAGAATAAGATGAATGAAAAAGGTCAGGTAATCAGAAATAAAGCCAGACTTGTATGCAAGGGATACTCTCAAATTGAAGGACTCGATTATGATGAAACCTTTTCCCTTGTAGCCAGAATGGAAGCAATCAGAATGTTTTTGGCCTTTGAATGCTATCATGATTTCAAGGTATATCAAATGGATGTGAAGTCTGCCTTCCTGAATGGAGATTTAGAAGAAGAAGTCTACATGGAACAACCCGAAGGATTCTCCTTAATAGATAAACATGACTATGTGTGCAGATTAAAGAAAGCCTTATATGGGCTAAAACAAGCTCCTCGTGCATGGTATTCAAGGTTGGACAAATACTTGCAAAAACAAGGTTTTAAGAAACGAGGAGTAGACAAAAATTTGTACATAAAGGCTAATGAAAATTAACTCCTAATTGTAGTAATATATGTAGATGATATCATGTTTGGTAGCAACAAAGATGAGTTAACAAAAGGATTTGCTGAAGAAATGAAATCAGAATTTGAGATGTCTATGATTGGAGAGCTCACCTTCTATTTAGGGCTTCAAATTCAACAAAAGAACACAGGAACATTCATCTCACAAGAAAAATAATTAAGAGAGATGTTAAAAAGGTTCCAAATGGAAGACTGCAAATATGTGACAATTCCCATGATCACTGGATGCAAACTATGTGCTAATGGTGGATCTGCAGATATAGATCAAAGACTTTACAGATCCATGGTAGGAAGTCTGCTATACCTAACTGCTTCTAGACCGAACATTATGTTGGCAGTAGGACTTGTGGCAAGATATCAAGCAACACCAAAACAAAATCACTTACTTGCAATCAAGAGAATATTTAGATATCTACAAGGAACTGCACACTATGGCCTATGGTATGCAAAAGGAAAAAATTTCACATTGACAACATACACAGATGTAGATTGGGCCAACTGTGTGGATGACAGGAAAAGCACAAGTGGAGGTGCATTTTATTTAAAAAGTCTGGTGGCATGGCTAAGAAAGAAGCAAACATCTATCTCTCTATCTACAGCAGAAGCAGAATACATAGCAGCTGCTGCATGTTTCACACAAGTAATGTGGATGAAACAAACTCTCCAAGACATGAAGGTAAGCATTGATGAACCCATTTCTATCAAATGTGACAATACAAGTGCTATAAGTATATCAAAAAATCATGTACTTCATTCAAAAACAAAGCACATCCCAATAAAGTGCCACTTCCTCAGAGAACAAGTAGCACAGAAATTAGTAAAGTTGGAATATGTACCAACCAAGGAGCAAACAACAAACATATTCACAAAAAATCTTACTAAAGAACCATTCGAATATCGAAGAGACAAGCTAGGGGTAGTGTCTACAAATGTTACTCTCTAACATGATCAGAAATCAGAAACAAAAATAAATAAATAAATAAATAAAGGTTGCATACAAGAAACAAGATCAATGCAGAAGACAAGTGATAGTCAATATCAGATAAGAAAGCATCATTCCAGGGGGAGAGAAGTAAATAAATTGTCATCAAAGAGCTATAACAATGGAGCAGTGCATGGAACAAGTCCTCAAGATCAGAGGAAATGAAAAGATAGAATCTACATTGAGAGATGTGCAACCCTTTTCCATTGATGTCAAAGGGGGACGAAAAGTAAGCAGAGGAAGAAAGACACTTCTCATAATGAGAAGGGGGAGGAAGTCCTAGAGAAAGTATTGGAGTATTTCCATCAATGCCAAAAGGGGAGACTGTTGGAAATATTGTCATTGATGGAAAAGGAGCACAAAGGAGCATCACCTGAATCATCACTAAGGCAAAGGAGCAGAGAAGAACCAACAATAAGGCAAAGGAGTAGAGGAACATGAGGCAACAAAGGTAATAGCGAAGCAAAAAATACAACAGAGGAAACGAATGCAGCTAAGAAGGCACCAAAGGAAACAAAGGCAACAGAAAGAAGCAGAGGCAGCAGAGAAGCAGATAAGGAAGAAAAGGAGCAAAGGCAGCAAAGCAAGCTCAGGAGAGATCGACGCACTTCGAAACTAAATAAAGCTCAGGGAGAAGCAACATGGAGGACCCGATGAACAGAAGTGGAAAGCATGAATTGATGGTTTGCTGGAACGTTTTACCAAATATGCGGAGAAGCGCATTAAAGAGTTGAAAGCGGAACCATGAGTCAACGTGAAAACGAAACAGTGAAAGTGGTTTTGAAAACCACCAGAGGGTTTTCACACCGCTTTTGGAGGATAAGTGGTTTTAAGTGAGATGGACGCGATACAGTTAGAAGATCCATGTGTGGCATACTGAAACCGCCTATTTTGCGTAGGTTCAAAAACATTATGCCATCGGGCTAGTTGGCACGCGATAACGAGATGACCATTGGATCATTCTAGGATCAACGACGGAGACTCAACATCCTTTGGAATAACGAAATTGTGAGTTAAGAGGAGGCATACTGTGGGGCCAATACATTTTGTTGACGTGTTTTGTTTTAAAGCAAAAAGTATATAAAGAGCGGAATGATAAAAGGTGTGGGACTGGTATCACAGAGTTGAACAACGCATCTTATGAGTGCGGTTAACGTTGATCTAGGATCAACGGTACCACGGGGGCACAAACAGCCCGATGATTAACCCAAGGGGGTGCCTCCGCAGTTGACCCGCCCATCGGGCATTGACCGCAGATTGACAGTTGCCATTCACTGTGGTAGAACAAGCTTGATGATTATTCTGTACTAAGGAGTGCCTCCGCAGTGCCCTGAACTGGGACCCGTTTTCCTAAAGCCCAAAACTATAGTCATGGACCGACACGATCAACAGATGAGATTAAAGGAGATAGATGGCAGAGATTATATCGGAATCAAGTGGGACCCGATCGCATATCGGACATCGCAAGCGAATGTGATAGCCGCTGGATGGATGCAAAGTTGCGATGCGATGTGGCGATGCGAAGGGACACGTGGCGGCACAGCGCTATATCGCACATCGGCGATGAGAAGTTCATTGCATACCGCGAAGTGGCGATGCGATGCGATGCGAAAATGTGATGTGATCGCATATCGCATATCGCATATGATATGAGTTCACATGGTATGGTAAATTAATATGCGATAGCCGATATTGCAATATTGCGATAGTCGATATTGTGATATTACCATCGCATATCGCAATCGGGGTAGGAGAAAAATCACACAAACACATGGGAACACCGAAGTGCGAAGTGTGATAAAGAGAGTGGACGCAATGAAGACCAAAGCCAAAGCCTAAATATTTTCAAGTCCGGGAGTATGGATTTCCCATTGTTAAATCGCATTGGAGAACAAAGGAGCATTAGAACATAAAACGTTAAAACCTATGGGCAAGCGAAATGCGATGCACTATGATTGGTCACTGTGGTGTGGGACCCTGTAAGACCTTGTTTCGTATATGTTAAATGCGCCATAGTATAATGTTTACACTATTGATCATTTTAAACTTATGTATGATGACTATATCTCGGATTTGTAATCCGTTGTGGGCATAAAGGAAATAGTATGTGGGCCATACTCTACAGGTGACAAAGGAATGGAATGAATGCATAACAGGAACTTGTGCAAGACAGTGGTGCGGCAACACGGGCAGATGAAAAGGGTGAACGAAGCACAAAAGACACAGGTAATGAAAGAAACAGGGAAGTTATGCAGTAGAGCTGGAATATAACAACATAATAGAAAAAACAAAAGCATAGAAAGAAGAAGAGGACGAATGCTCAACAAAGCTAAGAAACTAAAAGTGTTGAGTAAATGTTTGATTGTAACTGTAAATGTATTATTGAATCTATATTGTTTGTGATGCAAAGGCAAGACTCTGTAGGCATAGGAAAAACTCCATGAGTGTTGTAATGATTATTTCTCATGTAATAACTTGAACTGAAGAATGAGAAATCAAATGGGTGGAAGGCATAGGGTCAGGCCTGTTCACTTCATATTCCCTATAGAATGCAATCAGTCAGGAGTTATCTGTATAAGAGATATAATATTAGTGGAAAGAAAAATGTAAGAGAGTGTAAGAAGAAGAAGGCGCAGAGAGAGGAGTTGTGAAGATTCAGAGATGATATAAAGCAAATTTGAAGGCTCGAAGGACAGCAAAAAAGAAGGAGAAAAACAGAGCTGATATCCAGGTAAATCATCATATGATTGTATTGTAAAGTGAGGAAGTTGATGCTTCCATATCAAGTTGTAGCTTGATAGATGTCCAGTTGTAGCTGGCTGAAGTAGGAGCCTCCTATAGGTTGTAGTATGTATAAAATAGATGGGACTTAGAGCTTCCTTGCAAGTTGTAGCTTACAGAATTGAGGTAGTAGCCTCCTGTAGGTTGGAGCCTACAAAAAATCAGTGGTGAGAGGGATTTGGAGCTTGCCTTTGTATCACAACAATAATAAGATGTGGTTTTCTCCCTTATGGGTTTCCACTTATATCTGTTGTCTATGTGCATGATGATTATGTGTTGATATTTTGTATTTAATCTACTTAATACATGTTGCTCACTTATTAATATTGTTGTTCCATTGTATATTAAGTTGATCATGAAATGAAGATGTAAATAAGTGTAAAGGAAATTTTTACAAGACCATGACTATATTAAACTGATTCACCCCCCCTCTCAGTTTAACTAAAGGGTTCAATGGGCGAGGTAAAGGCTTAGGACTGATGGTAAAATATAGATGTTATTTTATTTTTTTGATAAAAATAAAATTATGGTTAGCTTACCGTAATTGAGAAAGGAGAGTTTCATTCACCATATAGTTAGACGATATTTATTCCTTTCCTTAGAGATAAATAATCTCAATTTAGTCAAGGGAGCCAAAAGGGTGAGAGAGAAGAAAACCTAAGTTAATCTTAGAGACTTGATATCTAGCTAAAGAGATCCAAGAGAAAAGTATAAGATTCAAGCTTTAGAACTTGAAACAAGACATTTTTGAATGTTAGGACGACATTGAAGCATCCTTGAGTTAGTGGGTAGCCAATGAGATACTTAAGGCAAACTTGTAAGTCTAAGTTCTTGGGCTAGACTGGAGAAGTCTGGCTCTGGGAAAAATGGACATGATAGCTATTCTCAATGTTTGGGTTGAGCACTCCCTTTCCTCATGATTTGTGGATGGTACAACAATAAACATAGATAAGTATTGACTTGTGATCATTTTTTCGCGTTGGAAGGAGTAAACCTAGTGATGTTGAATTTTTTATTTTTTATTTTTTAATACTATTTCTTGACCTTTTACTTACGATAAGTATTCCTTTGGACAATAAGTGAACCTAGATGTGTGAAAATATATTTGATTTAATGAATATTTTTATAAGGGTGTCAGCTACAACCTATTTTTATTAGATAATTCAAAACAATGGGATAGGTTAGAACTAGGCTAAGCTGGTTAAACGGTAGCCCGAAAAACTGTAGACTAATTTCCATATGATATTATCTAGTAATTATACCAGCAATAAAAATACTGGTACAAAACGGTGGAAGGAATAGAGTGACATGAGGATGATTTAATGATGAGATGAATAGACTAAGGTTAGTTTCGGTTGTCCAGCAGCAGTTTCCTTCTGGAGCAGTCCTTGTTCTATCAAATTAGTACAATCTGTTTCCAATTGTGTACGGTCGATTTCAGAAGAACTCAGTCCTGCCTAACATGAGAGCTATAATAACAGTGGATAATAATATTTTCATGGTGTTTAAAAATAAACTCTAAAGAACTGAGGATAATTCAACAACTAATAATGAATTTGAACGTAGTATTAACGGTAAAGCTAGTGGAACCATTTATACTCCCGAACAGTTGAGAACCATGAATTTGAAGAAAAGAGAAACAACGCTTGGAAGTGTTACAGTATCATATTTACTCAAAGCAAAAGAAACAAATTAGAATAAGGGGATTTATTACAATTTAAAAGAAATACTTATCAGATTTCAATATTGTCAAAAATTAAATAACTGGAGATGTAAGTACCCAACAAAATAGCTATTCAGAATCTGTTAATATATACAGAGTGAGCGCATATTGGGTCAAGAGACTTAAAGCACAATAGTACATAAAAGTTAACAACCGAAAGAAACTCGGTCCTACTCCTAACAGTCATTTCAATAAATTGTATAGGGACTAAACATTATTACTCGGATATATTTCTATGCAAGTTTAGTGTATTACATCTGAAGAGTTAAGATGTGGGAACAATGCAAGCAAGAAATAACGTTATTGTCATGGAGAAACCCTCATCTTTCCATTTGCAGGGAGACACACTTTAGAAGGAGACCTTTTCGTCCAATAACATAAACTACCAGAGGTTGAAAGTCAGAAATGTATTACCTTAATCAACAGTGGTTTGTACCAGTAGCGAGAGTAAGGTGAAATTATACCTGTTACTGACTCCAGCCATTTTGGACCATCGGATCATAAACCTTAAATATTTAGGGTTAAGATTTAAGCAGCCGCCTTAAAACGAATTTAGGCCACGTTACATAAAATTTTCCAGAAAATATTATGTGGCAATAGATTAATATCGAATAGAAAAGGGGTATCTTGACCTATGAGATATTATAAGGTTATTACCTACTTCATCGGGAAACACATCAAGGAGGAAAAGGAAAAGGGAATTACCGCAAGTATAACTCGAGTTAATGATTATGGTAAGAAAATACTTATTTATAATTATACCCTTCCTCATACCCTTTCTACATATTGGGTGTTTTAAGACATTTCAAGACAAAAGAAATCTTTGTTTTAAAATGTCACTTTTTATTTTAGTTATTTTATATTAAAATTTAATATCAATTGAATTGTCTTAAAGATAAAATTTAAGTCAACAATAGTTTGAGACAAAACTTTATATTTAAGACAAAAACCTATTCGAGACAAAAATATTTAAGACAAAACAATTTCTATTAAAAAAAATTAAGACAAAACTTTATATTTAAGACAAAACATTTTAAGACAAAACTTTTGTATTTAAGACAAAAGCACTTTGAGAAAAAAAAAAAAAAAAAATTAAGACAAAAGCAATTTGAGACAAAACTTTATACTAAGACAATGACAATTAAGACGAAACCCATTTAAGATAGTTAGCAATTAAGACAAAATCATTAGCATTCAGAAGTTTGCATTGAAATATCCATGAGTGGATAGTGGATAATTATATTTTTTATTTTTAAAAATAGATATTCAAACCACATGAAATTTGATCATGTCATGATATTTATTTCTTTTATATTATATTTTTCTTTTTTCATTAAAACCACATTCTAAAAATATAATAAATAAATAGATAAAAAATATTATTTTTTGGTTGGCCACTTAAGGGGATTTGAACTTTGAATCTCATGTTATAACATAATATAACTTCATAAAAAGGTGATTGTCAATTGAGTTACATTCCATGAACTAAAATTGTTTATTTTTTTAAATATGTGCAAAAATTTAAACTAGCAACTGCACCAGAGGTTGCAAAGGAAACACTGTAAGGTATGAAATAGAGAAGAATCTTGACATATAAGAAATCATTGAATGATAAAAATCATTAAACAAAACACCATTCAAAAAAATATTCAATGAAGAAGGCTCATTAGGTACAAGGGATGAAAATTTGGTTTTCAAATAGGATGTTGCAAGGGAAACATTGTAAGGCATGAAATAGAGAAGAATCTTGACATATAAGAAATCATTGAATGATAAAAATCATTAAACAAAACACCATTCAAAAAAATATTCAATGAAGAAGGCTCATTAGGTACAAGGGATGAAAATTTGGTTTTCAAATAGTAAATTGGCATTTGAAATTCACCTATGAAACATCAGATTATTCGAAAAATGTTCTGGTCACAATAACATAAATAGATTGTTGGGGGTATAGAAATGATGCAGTTGAGTGATTTGTTGAGGAAGTATTGCCTGATGAAGGAGAAGACAATGGTCCTTGAGGGAGACAAGATGTCAGCTTCATGAGTAGGGGTTTTTGTTAGCTTAAATTTTGCGAGTTGCCTTTTTTTTGGGTGTGCCACAACCTTGATCTTGCTGATAATTCATCACCTGGCTACTAATTGAATGCCTCCTCAGAGAACTTATCTGCTAGTGGGTGAAGGATGACCATTCTAGCTCCTGATAAATGTGGGTGAAGGATGACCATTCTAGCTCCTGAATGTGCGGCCAAATTTGAGACATCAGGGATTGAAGCCGCACATTTTACTTATAAAACTTGCATTAGCTCGGTCAACAATTGTTTGAGATTCCTGTCTCTTGCAAACTCTTCAAATTACCACAAGCACTTTCCAAATAAAGAAAACAAACAATGATGATAACTTGACCTTTAAATTGGAACCAGGAGCCAGAGTATATCTAATATGAATGAATTGAAATGAATTTATATACAAAACACAGTAAAGAGCAAGAATAATCAACATATAAGGAGAAACATACTTTTTTAATGAGATCACCTGGAGATTCTCTGATAATTTGAGTGGGATTTCCTTCAAAAATTCCCGCAGAGTATGTTTAGGTTAGATGTACGAAAAACACCAAACATTATGGCTATGTAACACGATCTTGCGGGGAAAAATGAATTACTTCACCTAAAAATTTATTATGAATACCATTTTCACGTGATCTCAAGATGTGGGTAAAAATTCATTATATAAGAAAATAAAAAATTCTGTTAAATTCCCATGAAAGTGAGTGCATCGATCGATTTTAGTTTGTTGTTCCATGTTGGTATCTCCTCTTTTGGCAGAGTTGTGGGATAGTTGTATCCTTGTCTAAACTATATTCAATAAATAATCTTGCACTTACCATGATATTTGAGGAGTAGTGCATTTTTATGTCTGTGTATGATGCGATCTCTAATTGCAAACTATGTATAACATATCTAATTGGATGCTAGCCAAAAGTTTTCCATAAGTATATACCCAATTTTCACCTCTAAGGGTTGTCTTCCCCATGATCACCGAGACAACTTCTGTAGAAAACTATAATTAGGCCACTTGCAAATGCTTCTTCTATGATTTAAAAAGGAAACACCTCCTTAAAGAAAAGATAAATAAAACAAGAAAAAAATATTTTAAAAATTTAGTGAGGTTGAAAATTCTAGCTTAGTGAAAGAAGCGAGAAAACTCAAGGTATTACGAGAGATAGAAATCGGGACATTTGTGCAACTTTTTCAAGGATGCAACACAAACTTTTTACACACATAATAAGAAAATATTTTCAAACGAGAAGATACCATAGTGGGAATGCACAAGAAGAAGAACCAAAGAAATAAATTTCAATAAATGAATCACAACCACCACTCCAAACTTGCTTCTCTAAAACACACATCACAATCGCAATAAATCCACTTGAAGCTTACAAATTTATCGAAGCCCTAATTAACCTACTAACCAAATTCAACAAGCCAACATGGTACAATTTGTTGAGTCACCCCAAAATCAATTAGTAATTATTGCATGAATGTACATTTTTGTTTGTAATTTTATTTAAAAGGTTTAAATTCTATAAAGGCATGTAAAATATATCCAAGAGTTAAAAAAATGGAAACTTTGCCTACCTCCACAAGGTATCATCACACCCGGATAGGTGACAACATACAAGTCTAAATCTTAAATACCTCTACGTCTCAATGGAACTTCAACATGTCAATAACATACTTACTGATAATGCTTAGTGATTTTTTTCTATTGGCTAAAGAGATGTACATCGATCCATCGAAAATAAACATCTCGATCAATCCAAAACCATAAATTGTGCTAAATAGTTCATCATGTTATTTCAAATATTACAATATGGTCTTATATTAGCTCACATATTCCTTGAATATTTGAAGAAGCCAAACTTCATAGCACGGTAGAATAGAAATATTTGTACTCCTAAGGAGCAAAAAGAACCATGAAAATAAAATAGGAACTTTTAACTCTAATCCGGACACTTCATTCTTAGCAACACGATATCTAATGAAGATGATACGTGGAAAAAAAGGCTTCATATATTGTCTATCACTTGTCAAACCGAGTGAACAAACACATGCATAGAACACATCGAGAAATAGGGTTCATAGATGGACTTGTATTATATGGTTTCAAACCCTTCTTGTCCTCCTTCAGAGGTTTCTTGAGGTCTCAAAAATACTTCCTTGCTAATCAAATGGATTGTTTCTTTCACATATGTATAGGAAACATAGTTTCAAATAATATTGTAATAGATTCATAAGGTGATATTATTGGTATTAACTACACCTTATTTGGAGACATCATTTTTATTGTAGGGGTTTGTACCTTTGATTGGATGTGGTTGGTGATGTAGAATACTACTCAACTCTAGTAAAGATTGATACTAGCCTAACAAGCTTATGGATGCTTGTTTTACAAAGGAACGCCTCTAAACTTAACTCATTGGATTATTTGTTTGTTCATGCTAATTATTGTTCTCAACTTTCCTTTTCCAAGGGGTTGAGACTATTTTCTTCATTTATTTTACATGGCCCGATTGAAAGAAGAAGAATGGATATTGTCTCCCCATCTTTTCCATTTCGCTAAATTCTGAATAAAAGAGTCAAATTATATAGCCAATAGACTAATAGCCTCTTGATACACCTTTGATGAGCACTCACATAGCTCTATATCTTTGAAGCCTGATAAGGAAATGACATCTAATAACTCGAGGAACCATTATAAATGGACTAGTTGTGAAGTCTTTGTTAAATTATCGCCTCCAAATGTTCAATTATCATGAATTTTGGGGGAGGGGGATCTATTGGTGTATTGAGCAGGGCAGGGAAATAAGGGTAGAAGGGATGGGTAGAAGTGAGGGGTTTGAGCATGGTTCTTGAGATCTATAATCATAACATTAGAGAATGAGAAGGAGCCTTAGGGCCTTATGGCATAGGGGTCGGGGGACCTATAGGTAAGGCAATGAGAGAAATTTATAGGGAAGCTATGATAGTTTTGACGAGGGGATTAGAGGCCACATTATGATAATCCTTATGCACTTAACCCATAACCACTAAAATACCTATCCCTTTAACCCCAAAGCCTGATCACTTAACCCCTGCATCCATAACTCGCAACAAATTAACCCCTTGATCCCTTAAACCCAAAGCCACTAACTCTAAGTAACCTAACCCCTAACTTAGAATCCTTGTACCCACGTAAACCTAATCCCATGTCCTCTTAAACCTTGACCCTTAACCCATAACCCCCAACCCCTAAACTCATTAACCCACCTAACCCAGCTTAACTCGCTGACACCTAAATACCATAACCCTTAGGAACTTAACTAAATCCCCTTTGATATGTAAGCCCTTTATGGTTAATATTTAGCCTCAATCCCTTAACCACTAAGCCATTAACCTCTAACCCTTAAACCCCTAACCTCTAAATCCCATAAGCCCTAACCCTTTACCCCTTTACCCTTAACCCCTTTCTCCTAAACCCCTTAAACCCCTTAACTCCTAGAACTCTTATCCTTTCTCCAAAACCACGAATTGCTCCAACACTAATATTCTTGGGAATATTATGCTTTTCCTACTAAGCTCCAAATACAGCACGATAACTAGTAGGGTCAAGGAAAAGAGCTACAAGTTCCCCAAATCGATACGCATTTTGTAAGAATCACAATTCCTAAATCCCAGATCTACATTTTATGGAGAATCCCAATTCCCAAATGTCCTCGAGATATTTGCCTTGGTGTATTGGAGTTTGAAAAATACATAGGATGCCACAAGTAATCCTAATCATAAGACTCAACTCTGTGACTAGGAGAGCCTAAAAATTCAAACAAAATCTTCTTCTTCTTTTTTAACTAAAGCAAGTATGGATTTTTATTAATATAGTACTTCAAATGGCCACGGCCTTACATCTTTTTACGTAACGAGTCTTTACATTATCTATATATCCATACGTTGTCAATTTTCATGGTATACAAATTGTTTACGGATCTACATCATTTATGTTTAGTCTCCTTGGGCTAGGCTGACCTTTGTTGGCGTAGGAATCCGCTTCTTTGTTTGATTCTTTGAGGATGTGGTAGAATTTGAAGGATATGAAGTCCGGGAGAATAAATCTAAACCTTTGAAGATTCTTTTTTAAACCAACATCATTGAATTGACCTTGCGTATATATCATTTTGACAAGATTTCTAAGTCTCTAGAATGCTTTACTGACTTCGAGTGTCACTCTTTCATAATTTATTTGGAAAATTTTTATCAAGCTCTTAATTTTTGCTTGGTTGTTAGTTCGGCTGTCTAGTCCCCGGTGGAAAGGTTTCTTTGATGCTTCCATCATAAGAGTAAATGAGTCCTCCGTCACAGCTTTCCGTGGTTGCCTTTTGGGGGCACCGTCGAAGAAGGTTGTAGTTTTCCTTGCTTCCTCCACCGGCGCTAAAAAGTTTCATCCTTATCATAGCCTCCATTCGGGATTAAGGAGAGCTTATCTATGCGGTGCGTCCATTGGGAAGAGCACGGGTGCCCAGTCAACTCTTTTCTCTTATTGTACCAAAGTGTCCTCTTGATTTATGGGAGTTCAATGTTTCTAGAAGGGAGTCCTTTTGCTTTTTGCTACTACTATATTGGGATGCGAAGTTACATTGTTAAAAATCTTATCATTTCTTTCTAGCCATAGCTGTTATGTATTTGGGAACAATGATCCACATTATGGCCCATGAAGAATTTAGGGAGGTAGAGGATAACGATCTTTCCATGAGAGGAATAAATCCTGTTGTAATTTTTCGGTAGGATTGCGGCCTTTAGACACGGAGTGTTTTTTGTCAAACTTTATTTGCAAATGGACGATCCCAAACAAACAAATGGTCCATAGTTTCATGGCTTCTTTACATAATGAGCACCTATGTGATTTGCTATGTTTCTTTTCAATAGGTTTTCACCGATCAGAATTTTTATGCATTAATGTCCCGAGAAGAAGAGATTTACCTTTGGTAGTGCCATTGGATCCCAAACCACTCTCCAATTTTTTTTTTGGAAGAGATGCGATCTGTGTTGTTGAAGCTGATTGTGGCCTTTAGCGGAAAGTATACTCCTGAGTCCCCAACCCCATTTATCATTCTGCCTCTTTGCCCTGCTGAGGTTGCTTCACGAAGTTCCTATTTGATCATTTCTATTTGCTATTGTAGATGGACTCGTATATTTCCAAAGCTCCAATCGAGTCAGGCAGAACTCATTCCATTTTGAGATGTTGTATATTGTCTTGTCTCTTTTGTTTTTTAAAAATGTACGGATTTCTTGCGGTCTGTCATGCGATTCTAATGGAAAATGGCCCATTATTTGATGAGTCAACAAGCTTGGAATAATTTTCCATTTCCGGAGATACGGTATAAGTCTTTGGGTGAAGAAGCGCATTCCCTTGATGCATAGGCTTGCCATAAAAACGAGCTCCTTATACTATTTTCATTAGATTGCGAGGCTTGCATTTGGTAAATATTTATGCCTCAATGCTTTACTAACGCTTGGATGGTTAGGTCCTTGTGTAGCTTCCAGTATCTGCATCTCGAAACTACGTTGGAAAAGTACAGGATCTCGAATTTCGACCTCCTTCTTTCATTGATTGCTTTGCTATCTCCCATTTAACCAAATGGAATTTTGTTCACGATTTGCTTTGCCTCCTTGCCACAGAGAAAATCCCTCATAATTTTGTTTATTTTTCCTAAAATTGACTTGGGTGCCATAAGATAAAACGCTTGATATATTGGCGGAAAATGAGAACAGATTTTTATAAGAGTTAATTTGCCTCCATGAGAGAGCCATTGACCTCCCCATCTTTGCGATTTTGCCTTTATTTTTGTTATTACTCCCTCCCACTGATTGGCTCTCTTTGTGCCTAATGGCCAATAAGTAGTATTAGATAGTTGATTTTATCCCATTTTGAGTATCCATTGAACCCCAAGGAAGTGACCCAGCTATATTATAAGCTGCTTCCTCCTCTCAATTCTATTTCTTCTTGCACTTTTCCTTTCGGCGATTAATGCTCCGGTTACCTTTATAATATTTAAGAGTGTTTTTTAAATGCGGTGGCTATTTTGATTGATGCTCCTCCCAACATGAGGGAGTCATCCATGAAAAAAGCATGATTTATTGCTTTGAGATCCTTTGCAAATTTTAAACTTGGGGTTGCTCTTGTTATCATGTCACCTTCAACTTTCTTCTTAGCATGTCCGCCATTAATATGTGGGGAAATGGAGAGAGGGGAATCCTTGCCTGTTTGCTGTGGCTTGGAAGAAATCGACTAACCTCCCATTTACTAAAGGTGCTATCCAAGGCTGGTACAGATTTGATTAGTTTACAAACTCTTGATTGAATCAGAAGGAAGTTAGTACTTGGTAGAGGAAATAAGTCTTAGGCTCTATATCGAGAGACGTATACATATCTAGCAATCTGGTATACCTTTATCCTTTATAAGATTGATGGAGTGCATGGCTTGTTGGACTTGGATTACATGTTGGCAATATGATGCAATGTGTTGTCCTTGATGGCAACCCACTTGATGAAGATGATGGCAACACTTGATGGACTTGGTAAGGATGTAAATTTGATGTGATATGATGTGTCTACAAAGCAACTCAGTTGTAATGATGAAAGGAATTTCAGTATGTGCTAGATCAATGATGAAAAGAGTGTGTCTCAAGGCATACGCAGGTTTGTCTAGGAGAAGTAGCATATGCACGCGGAAAAGTACATGCCAAGTCGCGTATGGTCAAATGCGCTCTAAATTAATAAAACCAGGGGTTACTACCATGGTATTGACCCATTGTATTGAGCGCTGGTATGTCTATGAGATCCTGTCCAGGAATACCATTGGAAGTAATGTGGTTTTGGCTCATGGTATTGAAAAAGGGTAAACCTATATAAGGAGAAAATCATTGTGGAGAGAGTGTGCATGAGTACAAGAGTGTGCATGAGTACGGGTTTGAATGAATAATTCCACTCAAATGTACGAATGAAGGGTAATATTTGATGATAGATACGAATACGCGATGCACCTATGAAGTGATGAAAGAGGTTATCTAGATATAGAAATGTATTTGTATCTTCTAGATACATTTGTGGAATGTTTAAATACGAGATGAGCGAACATCGCTCCCAGAAGTGAAGTTAAATACGGCTGAATATGCGATGCGAAGAAGTATACTGCCCTATAATGTCTGGAAGATCTATATGCAAGTTTGTCGCGGCGGAAGCGCGTATATACGCGGGTTTGATGAAGAGTAAAGTAGCGTATGGGTTTTAGAGCATGAAAAAGTAAGTTTCGGTGTGCGTTAATATTGATTCACCCCCTCGTGTTTTCCCTAATAATTGGGTATCGAGACCGGTCATGAAGCTTGATCGCTTGAAGGAGATCTGTCACAATGGGAAAGAAGCAAAAGAAGAAGGCAACTCAAGGAAATGAGATATCTCAGAAAACATGTGCAGCAGAAAATGAAGAAGATGAACCAGGTAGTGATTGTTGTTCTTGTGATATTCTTCTTTGTGCAAGCAATGGTGAAGATAGTGAAAATAATGTTATGGACCTAGAAGAAGTTATCAAAGATCAACGAAGAATATTTAATGAAAAGGAATCTGCCTACAAAGATTTGGTCTCTAGACTGAAAAGGATGTACGATGATGTATCCAATCAAAGTAAAGGATTTGAAGCAGAAATCATCTCTCTAAAAGCAGATCTGGAAAAATCAAATAAGAAGAATGAAAGATTTGAAGCTGAAATCATCTCTCTCAAAGAAGATCTGGAAAAATCAAACAAGAAGAATGAAAGACTTATCTCTCTCAAAGAAGATCCGGAAATATCAAATAAGAAGAATGAAGAAATCATCTCTCTGAAAGCAGATCTCGAAGCATCGAATAAGAAGAATGATTAACTATTACAAACTTTTGAAGAACAAGGAAAAAGGGTTGAAGAATGTATGAAGAAGCAATGCCAAGATTTGAAGGTTGAGGTAAACATTCTAAAAGGTAAATTAGAAGAAAAGGATAAACTCTTGAGGTTTCAAGATAGTACTAAGATTCTGGAAAATATTCTTAGTAGTCAAAGGTCTCCTTCTATCAAACTTGGTCTGGGTTTTCATGAAACGGTCAAAGGAGAATCTAGTTCGCAAGGAAGTGCTAAAGATTCAAAGGATGTCAAAGCAAAACCTGAAGTGTTGAAATAAACAAAAGGTCAACCAACAATCATGAATTCTAAAAGGAAATCATTCAATAATGTTGAATGCTTTAAATGTCATAATTATGGGCATGTTGCAGCAATTTGCAGAAGCAGATTTCTTCAGTCGCAAACAAGCAGATTCTACACAAGAAGGTACTCTGGTTTCTTTAAGGGATATTTTTTTCATGCAACAAGTATGGTCATAAAGCATCTGATTGCAATAGAAGAAAGAATAGAGAAACACACTATGATGCTTATGCTTATTTTTCTGGTCACATGAGATGTTATGCTTGCAACAAGTATGGACATGTGGAAAAAGAATGCAGGATGAACAGATATGAGAAATTGGATAAATTCCAGCACCCAATTAGAAAGTTCAAGCAAATTTGGAAAAGGAAGGAGGACCGGTCAAAAACGTAGGGAATATTGACCCTACTGCAGTCATCCGCTTCTAAAGATTACTTCTCTTAATGACTGCAGAAGTGATGTGAGATACATTATAGGGATTAGTAATGTATCATCACAAGGGGAGCAATGTATGATGATTCTCATGGTTGGTTTGGTTATTTTGGTTATGTGTATTTCTGAGAGAGCATATGATGTGAAGAAGACAGGTACAGGTGGTACAACTTCAGGGGGAGATGAAGGAATGTGAAGTTTTCAATGTTTCATTTTCCATATGCGGTTTCAATGAACAAAAGCCGCGTATACATGCGAGTTACAGTGGAGACAGTCGTGTATGCACTTATGATAAGAAACTTTGTATGACAACTGAAGATCAGGAGCATAGGTTCAGGGGGAGCATCAGTCTAGTTGTTAATGACTGTATTATTGGCACTGTATCTGCTTATTCCTCAGTTCTAAATGATGATGACATGTTACATGGTTTCTTATGATGAGATTGTGGATGAGCCCTGTTTTCTGTTTGCTGAAGAGTATTCTTTGTTTTCACACATGGATAAGATGGAAGTCTTGTGATTCAAAGATAAGGATAAATCATGCAGAGTTTGTTGCTGGTTGAGACCTCTTTTAATTCTTACACATGCTACATCATGATCATGATAAATCTTGAAGATCTTGGTCACATGGATGATTGCTTAACACATAATGTTTATTGTAGAACTTGTTTTGGTATGATAATTCCTCTTTGGAAGAATATGTTGATGTTGCAAAGAGTTTGAAGGCTTGGTTACTAATGTGCTTATGCTACAACCATTGGATGACACTTGAAGACACAACTACATTGTACTATCTATCTGCTCTCATATATTCCAGGGAAGCATTCAAATATCTCAGAAAGAAGCTGAAAAACTGTCTCTACCTCACAGAGGATCAGATCTGGTTAAAATGCAGAAGATGAAATTGGATACGCAGATTTCCTGAAACACAGTCGCGTATATACGCGAGTTCATACACAGAAAACCGCGTATGTGTGGTTGCTGACAATTTCTCTGGGTCAGCATTTCTTCAGCACAAGCTGTGGTGCTGTCTGGTATCTCTGATGCTATTTGGAGTCTCTGGTGATGTTTCAGCTCTTATATTTGTGTTTCATTCCCTGATTTTGGGTGAAGATGCCTTGATGATTTGCTGATTGAAAGTATTCAGGATGCACAAGCAAAGGAGGAGCTTTGGTCATATGGAAAGGATGCATTGGATGCACAGCTTCAGGGGGAGCATTAGCCTTGCATTGTTGGCTTTATGATGATTCTGAAATATGATCTCTCTTGAGGTCCTTCCGGTATTGGTCATGAAAAGTCATATTTGTAATTTGATGAAAAGGTCATGTTGAGACCTATGATGTAAAATTGTAATATTCAGTCATGTAAGGACTTGATCAAATATGTAAACCCACTTGGTTGGGTACTTGAGTCAAATTGTGTAAACCCTCTTGGTTGGGTAGTTGAGTCAAATTGTGTAAACCCACTTGGTTGGGTATTTGAGTCTCATATGTAAATCCACTTGGTTGGATCTTTGATGTAAGTATGAGTCCTTGGTGATAGGAAGGTCATAGAGTCATGTACTTCATTGTAGAATATGTTTGAAGACTCGTCATGAATTCAGGGGGAGCATGGTAACTTCAGTGCACATCAGATCTATAGTGCTCTACATGAGGAGAAAAACCTTGTGTTGGTTTTTGATCCTCCCTTTGCCCTTGATGTCAAAGGGGGAGAGTGAAATGGTGTTTGAATAAGGGGAAATAATGTCATGGTATTTGAATAATGGTTATGCTTCATGTATCTATCTGTTGTGGTGATCAAACACCATCGTGGTTGCCATCAAGTCCAAAGGGGGAGATTGTTGGCAATATGATGCAGAGTGTTGTCCTTGATGGCAACCCACTTGATGAAGATGATGGCAACACTTGATGAAGATGATGGAAACCTACTTGATGAAGTTATTCTTGACTTGATGGACTTGGTAATGATGTAAATCTGATGTGATATGATGTGTCTACAGAGAAACTCAGTTGTAATGATGAAAGGAATTTCAGTATGTGCTAGAACAATGATGAAAAGTGTGTGTTTCAAGGCATACGCGGGTTTGCTTAATAGAAGTAGCGTATGCACGCGGGAAATAACGTTCCAAGTTGCGTATGGTCAAATGCACTCTAAATATGTAAAACCAGGGGTTACTACCATGGTATTGACCCATTGTATTGAGCGCTGGGTTGTCTATTTGACCCCGTCCAAGAATACCATCGGAAGTGGTGTGGTTTTGGCTCATGGTATTGAAAAAGGGTAAACCTATATAAGGAGATGAAAATCATTGTGCAAGGGGTGTGCATGAGTATGGGTTTGAATGAATACTTCACTCTGAAGTATGTCTGAATGGAAAGGGTAACAGTTTGATGATAGATCTGAATCTGTGATGCACCTATGAAGAAAATGATGAAGAAGGTTATCTAGATCTGAAATGTATTTGTATCTTCTAGATCTGTTTGTGGAATGTTTAAATCTGAGATGAGGTGAACATCTGTTTGAAGTGAAGAATTAAATCTGAACTGAATATCTGATCTGAAGAAGTATGCTGCCATATAATGTCTGAAGATCTATACGCAATTTTGTCGCAGTGGAAGCGCGTATATAATGTATATACGGGTTTGATGAAGAGTAAAGTAGCATATGGGTTTAGAGCATGAAAAAGTAAATTTTTTGAGTATGCCCTAAATGCGGTTCACCCCCCCCCCTCTCGGTATTTTTTTCCCAACATTACATTGTCCAGAATGTGTCTCCCATTAACAAATCCCCCTTGCGAATCTGATATAAGTTTGCTCACCAGTGGATTTATTCTATTTGCAAGAAGTTTTTCAATTATTTTATATGAGGCATTGCACAGAGAGATTGGGCTAAACTTGTCAAATGAGGGACGGTTTGTCTCTTTTGCTATTAGAGCTAGGAATGTTGACTTGGTGCTGCCACCCATTTTTGCTTTCTTCAAGAATATTTTTATCATTCTGATGAGATCCGTTTTAATTATATCCCAACATATCCTGTAGAAATGAATGGTAAACCCATCTGGCCTTTGTCTGGGTCCATGGACCAAATAATTTTACTGATTTATTCTTCATTGGTTTTCTTCAATAATGTTGTATTGTCCTCTTTGGTGACCAATGCCGGAATTTTCTTCAGGAATTTAGTGTTTTCTTCTTCCCAATATTCTTCCTCTTTGCTATAAAGGTGTTGAAAGTGTAATTCAGATGCATATTTTATTTGTCCTATTCCTTTGCAGAGCCTCCCATCGGAGGTAGTGATCTCTGAGATGTGATTCCTAGAGAGTCTAGCTATACATTGTCGATGGAAATATGTTGTGTTTCTATCTCTAGCTTCCAGCCAGAGGCTCCGAGAATTTAGTGTCCAATACTCTTCTTCGTTTCTGAAGGAGTTGAATGTTTTGCACTGGGCTACTTGCTCCTTTTCTAATTTTGTTTTGGTTATTTCAATTGTATCCATTTCTCTTTGCATATTTTCTAAGTGTTACACTTCCTCAATTCTTTGATCTTTGGGAGTGTTTGTTGGTTTTTTACTCCATTCCTTGAGTTCCTTTTTGGTTATTTTTAATTTTTGTTCCCAAACATAATTGGGAGAGCCATTGATTGACGTGTTCCAAGCTAATCGAACTTTATCTACAAAGCCACTTTTTCCAATCCATAATGGGCTAGATATAAATGGGATTGACCCAAAATTGTCTTCCTCCTCTAGCATTAATCAGATGGGCTTATGATCCGAAGTAAGCTTGGGGAGAATGGCTAATGACATTAGCCTCCTTTCCATCAACATTGTGCTTTGGACCAAGAACCTATCTAGTCTGGCAGATATATGGTCTTCCCCTGTCCTGTTATTTGTCCAGGTGTAGAGACCTTTTCTTGGTTTAAAGTCCAATATGTCCCATTTTTGTATCATGTCTTCTACTACATATATCATCTGATCTTTGTTGTTCATGCCTCCTCTTTTTCCTTTTTCATTCATCACTAGGTTTAGGTCTCTAGCTATAATTATATTGTTTGGGGAATTTAGTTGAAAAAACTCATTTAATGTTTTCCAATAGTCTTTCTTTTCAGAATACAATACTGGTACATATAAATTGAATAATGCAAAGGTTAACTTACTTGGTATGTGCTTCAACTCTGTAAAACACCAGTGTTGTGTGTTGTGAGAATTGATGAGCCCGAACTGACCTTCCCCCCACAAGGTTGCTATTCCACCAGAGGAGCTCCTTGAGCTTATTTCTTTTCTTGCATTCTTCTGCATTATTTTTTCTGATCTCTAGAAGGGCTTCCCCTTCAATTTTTGTCTCTTGGAGCATTAGGATGTCTGTTGGTTCCATTTTCATAACATCTTTGACTGCTTCTACTTTCATTTGATTCCCCAACCCTCTACAGTTCCAAGAGAAGATTCTCATTAGTTACTTTTCGGGGTGGTTGGGTCTCCTCCTTTAGGCGGCCTTGTCCTTGCATTTCTGCCAATTGACATTTCTATAGTGGGTTGAATTCCTTGGGTATTTTGTCTTTCCGCTTCTTTCTCCCTGGCTTCTCTGTGAGACTTTCTTCCTGCTCTTTTAGCAAGCCTTTCTGAGATCTCATCCTTCGAGGAGCTTGGAGATTCATGCACTTTCTTTCTTGCTATGTCCGCATATGAGGGGCAGGGGACAACTTCGAGGGTTCCCACTATTTTCCCTTGCTCCTCTATTCCTTTCCCATTAGGGGAGGGTCTTGATTGTTCGTTGTTGTTCTTATTTGATTCCGATGCTTCTGTGACCTTACTGGACTCTGCATTTTGAGCTCCCAATTTCGTGATGGGGTTGATGGTCCCATATTTTTGTTCTTGCCCTATTACCCTGGGATTGTTTTCCTTTGGTACTCCTTTACTTCTAGAATTTTTTGTCCCTGCTTTCTACATTGTAGTCCATTTCTCTTCTTTCACATTCTCACTCTCGTCTCCTTCCTTTTTTTGCAGTGTCTTGCGAAGTGACCGTAGCCATGACAGTACCAGAATTTGAAGGGTAGTTTTTCATAATATAGCTCCTGAATATGTGTCCAATGTGTTGCAGTAAGTTTTATTTCCTCTGGTAACCCTACCTCGAGATCAACCTCCACGCATATCCATGCACAAGAGTACTGATCTTTTCGAACAGCTTGATCGATATATCTTCCAAGCGAGTTGCCGATAGCTTACAGTGATTTTTGGTTCTGGTAGTGTAATGGGAGATGAGGCAGATGGAGCCAAACTGGAACAGCAGATGACACATCCTAGGCAGGGTCAATGTCTGGGGTCCATTTGTTCAGGTATAGACCCTGAGGCCCCATGAAGTATGGGTTGTTTCTGAATATGAGATTTTTATCCTCCAGGCTTTCAAACATGAAGACATAGAATCTTGTTCCTACGAAATGGCTCTTGATTCCTTCTGATATGAGTGGCATCTAGTTCCTCTGCACCCAAGCCTCAAAAATTTTGGGAGAGGGCTACAGCCCTATAAACTATCTGATGAGCCTTCTTTCTGCAAGATTGACTGCTGATCTGCATGTTTCTACTATTGGTAGTTCAATGATTGGAATGCAATCCAACTTTTAAAAAAAAATTTGTTGTGTCTCAGAGAGTGGTCTCTTGAGAGAACCAACGATGAGCTTCTTAAAAGTGAGTAGTTCTGATGGGGGAGGGGAGGGTTTGGCACCCCCTCCATCCTCCATTGAAGCAGAAACCCTGTGGAAGACGTGCTATGGTGGCACAACTAGGTCACGGGCTGCGCAACACTATTCTAATATTAAGATTTTAATTTTACTTGAGTAAAATGAAAAATCAAACAACATCTTAACTTATGCCTAAAATTACTAAAATTTCCTATCCCAAATATGAAATTAGAAATTCTACAAAATTATAGGGCAACAACGAAACCAACTTCCTCTTCTATAAATCTCTAAGACCTTCTAGAGGACAAATACAAATTTTAAAAAAAATTGTTGAAATTATGCTCTTGCATCAATAGCTACCAATGTATCCTTGTAGGCCAGCCCCTTTAACAATAGTAATAACAATTTCATTTACCTAGAAGGAACTCCTTACATAATTCTCTCTTATATCCCCTTAACCCATTGCAATGATTGTCTTTGATGCCTACCTAGTTGCAAGCACATTTGGAAGAAATTTAGCATATTCATGGTTGAGGATTTCCCCTAACCCCTTAACCTATTGTTGAGTCCCGAATTTGTCTCTCTTCCATACAATTTTCCATATCTCTTTCACTCACCTAAACCTCCAAAATTGTCAAATATCATGTGCAAAAGGGTATCTAACATGGTTTTTAATTATGTTTGTGTGTTTTCTATTTGATTTAGATTTTGTTTTATGCCAAATTTGGTGAAACTTGTCACTTTCTCCGGCAGCCCGCCGCAACTTTCCGCAGCTATTTTGTGGAAATCAATGTTACAAAGTCAACGAAGGAAACGAGCCACACAAGTGTGCTAGGGAATGACAAGGACATGGTTCGTGTCCTATTGGTTCAAGTAAATTCGCTAAGGAAAGCCGCGCGGGTCAAAGCCATCCACGGAAGTCAACTCGGTGGGAGTTCTCATGCCTACTGGACTGCTTTCGTGGCATAAACATCCATACGGCCGCTTTCCAAGCTTACTGAGGTTAATTGACATCTCGGGTGGGGCAAAGTTCTGGAGTTGAATTTAAGCGCCCACCTTCCATAGATCCGTTCCAACATGGCCATACTCCTAAATCATGGGTCTTAGTGGTCTACGTACCGGTCGTTATCATAAACTTTGTGAGATAGTTACATTTTACGTTTTATAAAGAGCGTTTGCATACGCACGTAGAGTTAGTGAATAGAGTTGATAGTTGTTAAGTTGATATATCCGTTGCTGATGTGCTGCACTGTTATGTGGTGATTACGCTCGCCTTGAGCCGCAGTCACCACTGCCACTGTAATGACTTTCTTTTTTAATGTGAAGAACTCTCATTTCATAACTTAATCTGTGTTTACATCATACCACACCATGAGGGCCCCCTGTTTCACCGAGGTTCCGTGTATTAATGTATATATTTTTCATTTCATTTCGCAATCATTGTATCATAACCCATTGCATGTTCATATTTCATAGTTGTTTTATTTCTCAATATACATTTCTCGTAATTTCATTGTATTCCCGTTTTTTATGTTTTTATGATTGTTAAAATACCGATCATTTTCTTGTGTTTTAGGTAGACAATGGCATTTTCATGTATTTTTGCTAATGATAAAACCTATATTATTCTCACAGTTTTCTTTTCACAGCCTTGCTTAACTTCGGCCTTGTTACAGGCATTTCAGTTTTTGTTTATCCCATTCGCAGTTAAAATTAGACATATTAAGCTACTTCATAGTGTCTTCTTACCATTTCAAAGTCATACAACTGACCGATGGTGAGGGGCCGTATGATGAGATGTGTAGTTTAGTATTAGTTTCTTTCTCGTAAAAATTAGATATATTAAGTCGCTTCATAGCGTCCTCTGGCCCAAAGCTGCCACTGGATCGATGGTGAGGGGTCGTATGATGAAGTGTGTAGTTTAGGTATTAGTTTTTTTCCAAACTTAGATATATTGAATCATGTATGACATCTTCTAACAGCCCGAAGCCGCACTGGACCGATGGCGCAGGGATTGAATCATGTGTATGGTTTAGTATTAGTTTACTTTCTCGTGTAAATTAAATATCAAATACACAAGTTCGTTTATGATTACTCCAAGCTCATAGTTGGTCTACTGGATGAAGGGTCATAAAATGAATTGATGTAACTGGGATGATTTCTTTCTATTGCAATTTTTGAATTTTACAAGCGTAGTTTCTTTTTTTGTGTTCACTAAGGTGAAGAATAGTTTAGTTTTCATATTCACTAGTTTCTCGTTTGATTCATTGGGACACAAAGATTTTCCATTTCAGCAGCTTTACTTTCTTTTTGTCATTTGTACTCTTAATTTGCTTAAAGTTTCTAGATTGGTAAATCATTATAGGGGATATCACTTCCTTGAACAATTATAACCAGCTTGTTTTTCACTTATAATTTCCATTTTACCTCCAGAAGACCATAAACGACAAAAAGTTGAAGAAAGAGGTTATCTTGTACATATAGTGCGCTCGCACTTTAATGCCTTAATGTATTCTGGATTGACAATTAAATGGCAATTTAGGACACACTAAATTGACCAAATATTTTGATGCTGTCGGAAGTGTAACTAGGTAGCCACTTTCTACACAAAAAAAATCATAAAAGAAGGGAAAACTTGATAACTTCTTGAAGTATGCTCTCTTTGCACCTAGTGTGATCTGAGGACTGAAAAAGAGAGTTATTGGTTTAGTAATTCTCTAAGTATGCTCTCTTCACCCAGTATCCGGAAGACGAAAGAGAATTATTAGCCCAACTTTTTATTTAAAAAATATAAAAAATGACATGCATAGAGCAAGAGATTCTAGGGAAGGTTTATAGCCAAAGCCAAGAGTTCGATTTTTACAACTCCATCTTCTTCAAGGCATAGACCGATTCACCATCATCTACCCCTAGCCTTAAGATTTTTGGAAGTCAAAGAACAACTGAATTAGAGGATTCTCCTACACCACCTACTAAAGCCTACTTAGAAAAACAAAGAAACTTTCTCTCATCCTTCCTGATAGAAGAACTAGAGGACTTGCAAGGACTCTAAAGAAACTATCATGGCAAGAGGGGAAGTAATAAATAGAGGTGGAGGCAGAGGAGGAGGAGATAATGAAGATAACAATGGTGAAGGAAATAATGGTAGAAATAGGGATGATTTTCTTGATTCCCTATTGATGAGGAAACTGCGCAACAATGAAAAATATTTCACCATCCTGCTCTCCTAACTTTTTATGGATTACGAAGTGAAGATCCCTAAACATTGCTTGAGTTTGAAGTAAGGTGTCAACTTATGACTATATGGAAGATTCTCAAAAACTCAAAACTGCTTTCCTTCAACTTTGAAGGGATCCTTTGAAATGGTTCATGGACTAGCCACTCAATCTATCGAGACTTGGAATGATATGAAACAAACATTTTTGGATGATACTTGACTATTGTATGCCTACCAATCATAAGGATGAGGTATTCAAATGATGCAAAAAGAAGATGAAAATTTGAAGACTTAATTGAAAGATTTCAATACAACTTGAAAAAGAGAAAAGATGAGCAACTTAGATAATGAAACCTTTTGAAAGCCCTCCTATTGAAAGCCATTAGAGATGAATGGATAGACATTTAAACATGATGGGTGAAGAGACATTTCTCAACTCCATTTCATGATATAACAACTATGTATCCAATTCTCAAGGGGAAGATCTAAAACTGAAAAGGGCCTAGATTCTTCTTTATTAGGGCTAACAAATCGCAACCTGACTGGTAGTTAGGGCAGACTGCAATATGCTTGATGAGCTAAAATCATATCCTTAGGGGGTCTTAGTGAACAACTAGACACCTCAAAATCCAAAACAAGCAGAAAGCAGAAACAACAGATGCTTAAGCATCTTTTTGTCCTAATGTAAAGAAAATAAGGCTTAAGGAATGCCTTTGATGCAAGCAAACATGTGATTACAAGCCTTATGAAAATCAAGTAATTGTCCCTTAATTCCGATCAAAGCTGTTTTTCAATGAAGATTCAAATTCAACAGAAGTCTCATGTTTTACCCAGAGACCTTATGGACAACATCCTGGTATTTGGGGTAATCTCAAGCATCTTTCATAAACCTCACTCAAATTGGACTCCTTACAAACAACCTTGGCCCCAACATCAAAACTCATATCAGCCATGGGTACAAGGATGCAAAATCCTTATGAGAGATTTTTTCAATTTTATCAATATCCTCCATCTTTTTCAAACCAACAACAAGCTCCACAATTTCCAAGCCAAAAATCCACAACAACTTTCATTGCCATTTCCACAACATCAACCTTTCCTAAAAAATACAAATCCTCAACCTATGCTCCCATACTACCGAAGACAAATCAACTTCCAACAAATGGTATTGCCAAATCCTAACAATAAGAATCCCCAAACTACTTATATGGTAGAAGGACAACAATTTCCTACCCATGATTGTTCCTCTAACCATGTACAACTCAGATCCGTAGAGTTTTAGAAAAACTCTATAGACATTCAAGAGTGCATACCTCCGAGGAGGACTTCTTCAAGTCAATAAGGGTTCGAGGAAGAATCTCTTTCAAAATTCAAAAATTCAAAAAGAAAAAAGAAAAGCGGTATCCACAACTCCTATAGTTGAGCAACATGTATCTTCATCTACACCTCCTTTTCCTAAAGACTACAAATTGATAAGGGGGTGGAAAAAACAAATTTTGTCGCTCTAACTATGACTTTCGTATGAATTGAAGAATGTTTGTATCAAGATTCCATTGCTACAAGCCATTCGAGAAATTCCTATTCTAGCAAAAAACCATAAAGGAGTTGAGTTCTCAAAAGACCAAATAAGAAAGCTAAAGGACACAAGAAGAATCCACCGGTAGGAAAGATTGCAAGACATTATGATGGGAAAAAATTGCCATGCAACTTAAGTATGTAGATCCCGGGAAGTCCAATTGTCAAGACACATATAAATGGGATAGAAATTCCAAACACATTGATTGACTTAGGAATGCTATCAACATTATGAGAAGATGACTATGGAACAGTTTAAAACTTCCTAACCTTCTTTTACACCTACTTTATTGCAACTTGCAGATCGATCTGGTTATTAAACCAGATTATGTATTAGAAGATATTTCAGCCTCCTTTAGATTCTTGGGAATATCCAAGAGACTTTATGATTTTTAATTTAAAGTAATCTAGGAGGACATCCAATTATCTTAGGAAGACCTTGGCTGGTCACCGATGCTTTTATTAGTTGTAGATCTGGAGGACATGTACATTTCTAATGGTAATCGGCTAAAGAAATTCAATTTGTATCCTCCCCAAGAGCAATTACTTAAATAGGAGACAAATGAATGGCTTGAGATGTAGAACATCTATACAACCCTGCCTTTACCATTTTCCTAGATTAGTGAGGATAGTCAAATTCTCAACACATTAGAAAATTTTGAGATAACTTCTGCATTATGACCCCACACAATTTCAATGTGAATCATATAGAATATTTATCATCAAGACAAATGTCTTCTTTACTCTATGGAAGAATTTATAATTCTGCTTTTTGAGATTTTTTCCAAAAGACATTAAATATCAAACATCCGGAGAAGTCACAACAAGAAGAACTAACCAGAATTCCCAAAAACATTTCCCACTGTATTTGCATGTGGGAGTATAATCGACATGAAGGGTATTGATCCTAAGACTTGCATCCATCATATCTATATTGAGGAAAATAAAGAGACCAATCAGATAACCTCAAAGAAGATGAATCCAAATCTTAGGAGATAGTGAAAGAAGAGCTCCAAAAAAACTTTCTCAATGTAAACTTCATTTATCCAATTTCAGAGTAGCCTAAGTGGTTTCTCCTTTTGGTTATAGTACCTAAAAAGAATGGCAAATGGAGAGTATGCATTGATTAAGGTGTGGAGTTAACAAAGAAAATTTGAAGGATCACTTTTCCTTTGCCTTTATTGATCGTGTATTAGATACATTAGCAGTAAAAAGTACTTTTCATTTTTGGGATGGTTTTAGTGGCTATAATCAAATTCGTGCAGCACCGAAGATCAAGATAAGACCACATTTACTTGTCCATGGGGAACTTTGCCTAATGAGTGCTTCCTTTTGGGTTATGTAATGTACCGTTAATATTCCAAAGAGCAAGATTAGGAATTTTTTTTGATTTAATCCATGATTGTGTAGAGGTTTATATGATGACTAGATACTTATGGTAATTCATTTGAAGAGGCATTAGAAAAATTTGAAAAAGTTCTCACAGATGTAAAGAAACAAACCTTTCATTAAGCCATGAAAAATGCTTTATGATGTTTATCAAGGGATTGTTTTAGGACATCATATTTCAGGAGATGGAATTAAAGCTGATAGATCAAAAGTTGAAGTCATCTCCAAGTTGCCTATTCCAAATTGTCAAAGAGATGTTGAAGTTTTCTAGGATTTACCGGTTACTAAGGTAGATTTATAGAAAACTTCACTAAAATAGCATCTCCACTCTTCAAGTTGCTTACAAAAAGACTCGTGAATTTTAATGGGATCCCGATTGTCAATCCGCTTTTGAAACTTTGAAATGTGAATATCCTAAGCACCTATCTTCAGAGGGACCAAATTGGAAACTTCCTTTCCATATTTCTACAAAGATACAGTCAGATGTACTGGAGCTGTGATTGGTCACCTAAAAAGATTTAATTTTATGCCATTTATTACACTCAAAGAAAATTCCACTCCTGCGTAGTTGAATTATACCGTGAATTCAAAAGAATTCTTTAGCCGTTGTTCATGCAATTAATAAGTTTAGACATTACATAACAAAGGCGAAACTTTATTCATAATTTACTCATTCGCAATTAGATATTTAAATGGAACAAACTCGTTACTAATGGCAGAGCAGACAAGATGGCTTTTACTTTTGCAAGAATTCAATATTACCGTGTTAGATAGACCAGAAAACAATACAAGAGTCGATTTCTTGTCTAGAATTCAAAATACTAAAGAAGATTCTCCTCAGAGAAGATAAGTTTCGATGAATATTTGTTTGCAGTAGAATTATTAAGACCCCTGGCATGCGTATTGCTAACTATTCGTTACAGGAAACTACTCTACATTTATTTCCAAGAGAAAAACGAAAAATATTCAGAATGTTCAAGATATTCATGGATTTCTAACGAATTGTTTAAAACAGTGGCTAGATCTTGTGGATCAAGATGTGCTCGTGGAAGATGAAATGCCTGGATATTCCTTAAGGCATGTCATGATGAACCATGCTATTAGACACTATGGACAAAAGGACTGGCCTATAAAATCCTTTCCTTGGGATATTATTGGCCTTCTTCAAAGATGCAAAACAATATGTCAAAAGGTGTGGATAGCCGCCAAAGAGTAGGGAAACCTACTCCCTTTCAAATGAAATTCCATTGCAAACACAAAATTATCAACCTCTTTGAAAAATGGGCTTTAGATTTCATTGGACCGATTAATCCACCATCGAAGCAAAAGAAGTATATATTGGTTTAACGATTATGTTACTAAATGGGTAGAAGCTAAAGCATTAGTATCTCTAAGCATCGAAAATTCAGCTGTTCATTTTCTCTTTATGAGGATATTTTTACTCGCCTTGGTGTTCCAAGAGAAATTGTAACAGACTGGGGGAGCCAATTCACATCAAATTTGGTGGGAGAAGTTGATGGAAGAATACAAAATAAAGCACGTAAAATCTACTCCCTACCATCCACAAGCAAATGGTCAAGTGGAGTCCACAACAAAGTTCTTGAAAGTATCATCACCAAAACTGCTCATCTACATAAGAGATTAAAGAGAGGCTTCCGTGGCTCCTCATAGGCCTGCCAACTACATGGAGGAATACAAATGGTGACACCTCCCTATGAACTTGTTTATGGGAAAGAAGTCTTGTTCCCCATTGAGTTCCAAGTCAAGACCTTCAAGATAGAAATTCATTGGGAATGGACTTATCGGCTCAAAAGCATAGAATGGAGCAATTGAATGAGCTAGGGATGGAGACTGCATAAGAAGCAATTTTAAGAACCGATCTAGTCTAATATCAAAGAACTAAGTGGCATGACAAACATATCAAAGAAGAAGTTTCAAGAAGGAGATTGGGCATTGTTATTTGACTCCAAGTTTAAAGACTTTCAAGAAATTTCAAGACTCATTGGCTTGGACCATATGAGATTGACAAGGTCTTTAACAATGGAGCTTCAAAAGAATCAAGACTATTGATGAGTTTAAACTCCTCTTTAGTGAATGGCCATAGATTGAAAGTTTATCATAAGCCACTCTCTAAAGAGGATTTTGTCAAGTTGTTTCAAGAAAGTTCTACAGACCGCCGTACAGGCTAATCCTTCTTCTCTACTACTAAGCTAGTTTTTGTTTTTCAAGTTAGAAGAGAGAGAGAAGAAAAAATGGTATAAAAGCCCTAAAACCAATCATCGATTACAGCTCTTATACAAAAAATATGGGGTGAAAATCAGTGACACCGACACTCTATATTTCTCCATTGCCTTTTTTATTTCATTTTATCTCACCACCCACTCCATTTCATTCCGCTTCATTTCATTTCATTTCACTTCATTCCACTTCATCTCATCCATTCCATCAATAAAAATATTTTTTTATGACCATTTCCACTGTCATTTGTCATTTGTTCATTTCTTTATTTCAAACAAGTGGTCAGAAATAGTCATAATTGATATCTCAAGCTTCAATGATCAGTCATAACATAAGATTCCGCACTGCTACTACTCTGCTTTCAAAAACAATGTGTTGTTAGTTGTTTCATAAATCAGAAGTGAACAAAATGCAGAGAGGATCACGGACATTCAAGACACTAATGAAGATCAATCAATGAAGACCAAGGGCAAAAGCAAGGATTCCAAAGGTATGAATAAGTTTATTTCAAATAGTATAAAAGACACATTTTTATGTAATTTTAAACTATGAGTCGCAATTTACAACACAAGTAATGATTATATTGATAAATTGCAACCCTCCACACGATTCTATAAAGATCCTTCTTGTATTTATTCACAAATCATTTATTATTGTAATTCACTCTTACTCATGTTCAAATAGCCCACCTAAGATAATGATATATTGAGTTTTATTAAAGGACTTTACAAGCCAGATAACTCCACATAATCATTGATTAAAACGAAACATATTTATGACACAAACACCAAAAATTCAAAATGTTACTTCTAATGCATTATACTGTTAACCTCTTTTGTCGCTTTCTCCGTCGTGTTACAAAACCTCACTCTTCTACTCATTCTCATTCCCCGTTTACTCCATTCCGTCTTTTACTTCACTCTCATTCGTGATATTCACCTAAGCGCCTTATTCCACTGTATGGTGCCCATTTCCGTTTTGTGATAACATCCCCACAAAGATTGCTCGACTCCGTGTATTCCATCGTTCCACTTCGCTAAAACCCCCTGGCTGTGAGGCAAGCCGTAGCTACGGTGAGAAACTGGGAAAAATTATTAAGGGCAGAGCCGTGAAGGGACCGAAGTTCATAGAGGGGATTTTCACAAGCAAAAAGAGATGTTGAGAAAAGTTAAATGGTCACATGTATTCAGAAATTCGGGTTACCATGAGAAGTTACCAAAGCGTTTGCAGATCATTTTGGCTGGCTCCCAAGCAGTATGGGAGACCTCAAGTTTTTGGTTAATGAAGCATCATTGCGCAGCCACAGAACTTCTTCAGAAGGAGAACGGTGGTTCAAAAAACAAAAGTATCGTTGATGAGGCATGGAGAACAATCCTAAATCAAGGTAAAGGATATCACCGTTTTCAAAAGAGGAATTCCAAAGGCATGCACAAAAGATGAATGGGCCACTTATTACTCATTGTTCAGAAATTTATCACATGTGAAGGCCGCTTCTGCCTCTATGTACATGTATCATACAGATATCGATGAATTTCCTTGAAAACCAAACTCTCAATCTTCCTTATTTCCTATTCAATAGCTTGAAGAAAAATGGTCAGGATCGTGCAAAACACCTAGGAGATGTAGAGCCTCATTTATATCATCATGGGCTTATAAAAATTTTTGATCAAAAGGAGCTAAAAGAAAATGAAAAGATACATGGGAACAATTCTTAGTAAGAAACTTCTTTGAAGAACCTCAGAAATTCCCCAAGGTGCAATCCAATTAGAAGGAGTAGGGAAGAAAGAAACGATGTTGCAACCCAAGATGCTCCCACACAGAAGTTCCTGCAGTTTAGCACAAAGAAAAAGAAGTAAGGAAAAGAACAAAGATGAAATCCAAGATACTTCTACTATTACTATGAAGAAAAATGATAGAGAAGAGAGATTGGTAAAAAATAAGGAAATCAAAATTAAGAAGCCAATAATATCAAAAGGGAAAGAAATTGTTGAGGCTGTCCATAAAAATTCTTTTGAAGAAGAAGAAGATCACCAAATTCTATCCGAGAGATTAATTTTTCTTCAAAAACAATTTTCATCTCTATCTAAAAAGGCAAAAACAGAAAAACAAGAACAAAAGGGTAATGTACCACAAACAAGTGATATAGAAGCAAAGAGGCTTAAGGAAATCGAGAAAAACACAAATTAAAGGTCCTCATTTCATTGATTTGGGTGAAGAGATATCCAATGCTTCCAACTAACCATAGTCCATTTCACAATGGCTTAGGGTGAACCCGACTTTCACTCCCAATCGCCAATGAGCGACTCCATCTTATTTTCAAAGAAATATTACGGAAAGTTCTCTCAAACAAATTTTGAACATAATTCTCCCTCGCAGAGCATTTTTTGGAGGACAGTCCAATGAAAAAGACACCGAAGTAGACTCAAACAGCGGTGGAGTTCTATGACTATATAGAACCCGAGGCGCAAGTTCATTGTGTCCAAGCACCTCTATTCAAATTTCCTACATTGGCAAGATAATTTGTCTACCATTAAAACAGAGATTTTATATTTCTGAGCTTTTTGAATCGGCATATCAAAAATGAAATGAAACACCCAAAGAGCAAGGCAAATCGACAAGATTATCCATGACAATACTATGTTACATTGGGTATTTGGCAAAAAGAAAAAATAAGAAGCTAAAAAGGAAATGCCAAAAATTGGAGCGTAGCACTCGAATATCAAATTCAGTGCCCCGCGAAGAAACCTGCAATGATGGCAGTACCAAAGAAGAAGAGAAGGGGGTTAGATGTGTTGGCTGAAGTATCAAGGCACATGAATTGAACAAAGAGTGTCAAAATTTTGGTTGCATGAGGACATGCAACACCTTCACAAAGTGGGGGTATGTTGTTCCGAATTTGTCTCTTCCATACACTTTTCCATATCTCTTTCACTCACCTAAACCCAAAATTGTCAAATATAATGCAAAAGGGTATCTAATATGGTTTTTAATTATGTTTGTGTGTTTTCTATTTGATTTAGATTTTGTTCATACAAATGCTGTGAAACTCTGTCACTTTCTCTCGCAGCCTGGCCGCAACTTTCCGTGCACCTATTTTGTGGAAACCAATGTTGCTGTGGTCAACGAAGGAAACGAGCTACATGGGCAAAGTTAGGAATGACAAGGACATGGTTCGTGTCCTATTGGTTCAAGTAAATTCAAGGAAAGTCATGGCTCAGCCATCCACGTGAAGTCAACTCTGAGTCTCTATGTCTACTGGATTTCCGTTTTCAGGCATAGAAACATCCATACGGCCGTTTCCAGTTACGGAGGTTAACTGGACATCCAGGCAAAGTTCGAGTTGAATTTAAGCGCCCACCTTCCATAGATCCGTTTTCCAACATGGCCATACTCCTAAATCCGTGGCCTTAGTGGTCTACGTGTCAATAAGTATCATAAACTTCAGAGGACAAGCATTTTATTGCTTTATAAAGAGCGTTTTTGCATACGCACGTAGAGTTAGTGAATAGGAGTTGATAGTTGTTGTTGATATCCTGTTAAGTTGATGTACAGATTGCTATGTGGTGATTACGTCGCTCTGAGCCGTAATACCACCACCGTAATGACTTTCTTTTTTAATGTGAAGAACTCTGCTTCATAACTTAATTCGTGTTTGAAGATCATACCGTAGCCATGAGGGCCCCCGCTCACCGAGGTTCTCGTGTATTAATGTATATATTTTTCATTTCATTTCTTTAAGCAAATATTGTATCATAACCCATTACATGTTTATATTTCATAGTTGTTTATTTCTCTGCTTCATACATTTCAATTTCCATTGCACTCGTCTTTTTATGTTTTTATGATTGTTAAAATACTCAGACTTACTTTTCTTGTGCAGTGTTTTAGTAGACAAATGGCATTTTTCATAGTATTTTTGCTAATGATATGAAACCGATATTATTCCCATTGCTAGTTTTCTTTCACAAATTTCTTTGCTTTAATTTCAGCTTTTGTTTTGCATTTCAGTTTTGTTCATTCCATCTTAGTTAAAAATTAGGACATATTGTTACTCATAGTGTCTTCATTCATCTCCAAAGCCACACCGGACTGATGGTAGGGTCGTATGATGAGATGTGTAGTTTAGTATTAGTTTCTTCAGTAAAATTAGATATATTAAGCCGTTTCATAGCGTCTCTTGGCTTCTCCTCACAGCCACACTGGATCGATGGTGAGGGGCCGTACGATGAAGTGTAGTTTAGTATTAGTTTCTTCAAGTAAACTTAGATATATTGGAATCATGTATGACATCTTCAATTGTTTACGAAAGCCACAATTGACCTGGAGTATGCAGGGATTGAATCATGTGTGTATGGTTTAGTAATAGTTTACTTTCTAAAATTAAAATATCAAGCATACGTTGCTTTGCGATTACTCAAGTCATAGCCGGTCTAATGATGAAGGGTCAAATGAATTGATGTAATCTGATTTAGATTTCTTTTCATTGCAATTTTTGAATTTCCATGTTTTAGTTTCTTTTGTGTTCAAGCTATAGCAAGAATAGTTTAGTTTTCATATTCACTAGTTTCTTGTTTTGATTCACATTAGATTAACAAAGACTTTCCATTTTCTTCAGCAGCTTTACTTTCTTTGTCATTTGTAATTTCAATTTGCTTCAGTTTCGAGATTGGTAAATCATTATAGGGGGATATACTTCCTTGAACAATTATAACCAAGCTTGTTTTTCACTTTAGAATTTCCATTTTACCTAGAAAGACCATAAACGACAAAAAGTTAAGAAAGAGGTTATCTTGCACATATAGTGCGCCGCACTTCATCACCATACGATTCCTGATTGACATCATTAAATGCAAGAATTTAGGACACACACTAAATTGACCAAACACCTATAACCCCTAACCCCTAAAATCCTTAACTTCTAAATCCCCCAACCCCCTAAACCTCTAAAACCCTAAAATTATTTAACCCATAAACCCTAAACATATAACCTTTAACCCCTAACCCCTTAAACCCTAATTCCCAACCCCTAACCCATTTAATCCCCTAAAACCCTAAACCTCTAAACCCCTAAACCACTAAAACACTAACACTTAAACGCATAACCCCTTAACCCATAACCCCCTAAACCGTTAATTCTTAACCCATAACCCATTAATCCCTCACAAACCACTAAAACACTAACACTTAAACCCATAACCCCTTAACCCATAACCCCCCAAACCGTTAACGCTAACCCATAACCCATTAACCTCACCCCTAACACCTAAAATCCTTAATCACAAATCCTCTAAGCCCCAAGCCCTTGGAGAGGTGTGCTCAAGAAGGATCATTCCCAGGAAATGTTCGTATTTCATCCATACAAACAACAACCTAAACCATGGAAAATGATCACTTCATAATAAATCCATACTTCGTTTTGACATAGCGTGGTTTATAGTTTACTCCTGCCTCTCAATCAACTAGTTGGGTTATATATGCTTGTAATTGTAAATGGATCTTCCAACTAGCATAAGATTTACTTTGTAATTTATTAAATTCATTATAGAAAACACCTCATTATGGAAGCATCTTTGGTTTAAATCTCTACCCCTCTAACACCTCTTCAACCCACCAACAATATGTTGGTGACACTCTTCTTATGGGCTCTCCCTCGATCAAAGAAACCCTTTCCTTCCAGAATATTCTTGTTGATTTTGCCAAGGCCTGCACCTCCATCAATAAATCCAAATCAAAAACTCTTTTTCCTCAATACCTCCTAGAACATTCAACTCAACATAGCTTGCATTATAGGCTTTCTGTGTCAATCCTTCTTCCAAGTACCTCAGATTTCTTGAGTGATAAACCTGGCCCAAGCCAACTGAATCTTCGGTCACCAAATTGAAAATTTAAAATATTTCCAATTGGACTTTTTAGGTCCTTAAATCTCCCGGAAGATTAGTCTTGGTTTCTTCAATCCTACAAGCCATTCTCAATAATAAAGATCGATCAATGTTGCTCCCAAATCTATTTCAAACCAAATCAAAACCATTCAAAGAGAGTTCTATGGAGACAAAGAGAATATGGTAAATGGGCCCTATTAGCTCCTGGGGAAAAATCAAGGCCTAAAAAAAGATGGGGGCTTTTTATTTTAGAGACCTAGACTTGTTGCGAAATTCTCGGGCCCCAAAACGCCTTGGGGTAGCACTTCTAGAAGGAAAAATATGCCCGATGTCACAACCCAAGTCTCTAATCGTGCTCTCTTAGCAACCTCAAAGGTTCCCCGCTCCCAAACCAAGCTTGGGAGAACAAAGGAATGAGATCCAAAAACTGCTGCCCACGGTTCGAAATGGAGGGACAACACTATTTTGGGATGATGCATGGGAGCAATTCCTCCTCTCAATCAAGACCAATTCCAACAAATCAATTCATATGGATAGCCACAACAAAAGGCTTGTCAAATATTTCTAGAAAAACAAAGAAAACACTAAATGGAGGGAATGACTCCAGAGGGCCCTGCACGGGTCCAACAAAATCACTTCAGGATTGACCAACTTTAATGATGAGATAAGGAAAGGAAGATTCAGCGGGACGATGAGCCGAAAAAGCTAAGATGGGGCTATAATGCGGCCGGCGAATTCAACATAAAATAACCCTATGGCCTCTTTATCTAACTCACTCACATCCCTACAAACAAAAAAAATGGAACACTCTCTCGAATCATAATCATTGGCCAAAAATCTCGCTTCTTTCGTCTATCATGTACAAAAATCCCCGCATATTCTTCTCTTCAATCTCTTTCCAATTATTAAATCCCCCTATTCGAACAAATTTGTATCTTCGACAAAATCCCTTGAAACCTTTTGAATCCCTACTTGTGCCTCTATGTTTTCATCACAGACAGATCCCGTGCTAAACAAACAATGATGTTGTCCTCAAGATCCGCTTATGTATTATTTTTCCAAAGGACATAAAAAAAGAAATCTGAAGTTTGTCAAAAGACGCAATGGATTATTATTACATCGAAAAATTCATTGCAAGGTGGATATCTGGGACCAGCTTTGTCACAATCAAAGCAATGAGATTTTCCGAGCCCAACAATGCGGCCTCCTGATTCCATGTTTTTGAAGTTGTTTCAAGCCTCGGGAGAAGAGCCATGGCTTCCACTTGATTGTTCAAGGTGAGTCTCAAACCCCAAGAAAAGTGGGAAATGATTTGTTCAAGGCAACACAGAGCAATTCTTCCGCCTCCACCTTCCATGGATTCCCCCTTTTCTTGTTCCGTCAAAAAACATAGTAATATCTCGTGCTACTTCTCCATTTGTCGAAGCCCTCATCCTCCAACTTTATTTTCCATTCTTCTCGTCTTTTCTAGGTCCTTATCCTCCTTAGTGTTGGATTCAAACAAAAACCCCCGCCCTCAGAAGTATGAGGTAACACCGTTTGAAATAAGGGCTCCATTTTTTAATGATCCAAGCCTCCATAGTTTTCTGTGAGGGCCATAAGCCCGTGAACTCGTTCCACCGCAGCTGGTCCGTGCGGTAAGGGCCACTTTCACTGGACCTCTGCTGAGAGCCGCCAAGGGAATCCCATCTAGTCGCCCGACAAATTTGGAGGCGGGTAGCTGCATCTTCTTCTGGGTTGGGAAGCGATTAGAAGCTTGAACGCCCCAACCTCATGAGGAGGAGGAGGAAGAGGCAGAGGCAGAGGAGGGTCCCGAGATCTCGCCATTGCGTCGAGCCCTAGCTAGGTGATCACCCCCACGCAATCCGTGAAACCCTATGCCCGGCTAAGGGTAGAGAGCGATTGATCGATTATTTAAATAATTTATTATTATCATTTATTATGCTTCTACATACACTCATGGATTTGAGACACCAAGATTGTTCTTCCTTTTCGGGCCAGAGGAAAAATTGATTCATTTCAAGTCTTATTGCCATGAAGAATGGTATTTTTATTTTTCATTCTCTGCTTATATATCTCCACCAACATATTTTTCCCTCTTATTATTGGAGCCACAAAATTTTCTTAGAGTAACTCTTTAAAGTAAGGTTTACATGTTCAATATTTGTTTCTAAACAAAAAAGAGTGATCCAACTACTTCTTTAATTTCAAACATGATCAAGTTCTCTACCTCTTTGAGAACTAGAAAGGACCGCATCCTAAGGAGGGGGGTCTTGGGTTTCAATTTAGCTTTAATATTAAGTCAATGGGTTTGTAATCCAAAAGGGAAGAGGAGATGGTAGAAGAAAATATTATTCCATTATTCATGAGCGAGAGTTGGACCAAAAAACGATCCAACTATTCTACTTTAAAATTCATATTTTCCCCTAACATTTACATATTAGTTGATTCTAATAAAAATCGAACTTCCATCACTCCAAAAAATTCATTACACACTATGGCGCCCAACACACTTGCTACAACCTCTAATTTTTTTCACTACAAAAAATTTCATTTACACGCTATGGCACCAATGCACTTGCCGTAATTGAAATTAAATGGCTTAGGAAGATATGTAACTAGGAAAACTAATGATTTAGATATTGAATGGAATTCCATGTCTTCGGCTTTTAGAATTGAGGGGATTTATATTCAAAATGAAACCCCTTCTTCACAGAAATTCCATAAATTACCCAACATGGGCATGTGCTATTGGCTCGGCCTCGTCAAGCACCGCAACATGGGATCCTTCCAACCTAGATAGTCCAATACTCCACATGGTACGCTCAAAAAAATTATAGACACATCCATCTCTAGCTCTCATGATGAATCCTCTCGTATAGGTAAATTTTTTTTTCCCCTCATTTAGACTCGCTAGTATAGGTTTGGGCACAAAGATTTTTCCTTTTTTTTCAGGTATGACTCCCCGGGGTGGGGCATCATTTTGTTCTTATAAGGTCCAATTCTTGAGTTTCAAGAATGGTGGAACAAGGAGAAGGAGATCCATTGGGGGAACTTCTATGGTAGTAAATGAGAATCCAATTGGTCCATGGTGGAATTTCAAAGCCCTAAAGGTGATTTCCGTTAGCCTAGATAAGCAGGCTAGGGCAAAAATGCCGCATAACTTACCGTTTATGGCTCTTGAAAGCCCATCGCGCTCGTAGGCAGTGCCGCATGGCCTGTGACAGGCTATGGAGCTCTCTCTTCCACCGTAAAAAGAAGATTCAGCTTTGGGAAAGAATCAAAATCATGATGATGAGGACAAGCCAGAAAAGTAAATCAGACAAGTAGTCATTAGAGGGTTTCTTATTTTCCATCTTGATGTTAGAGTTTGAGATTGTGTTTATAAGTGAAAGGTTAGCACTTTAGCCGCCCCTATTTCAAATTTTCTCTGAAGGCTTGACTTGCAGAGATTTTGCATTCCATTTATTCTCTAAATGGGTATTTGTCAAGGCCACTTATCTCACCCCCTCCTCTTCGGCATTGGCCAACATCTCGCATTATGTTGTTTCCTCTATCCATTCGGAATATAGATTGGTGTTGGCGATGGGATGCCTATGGATCCACATCAAGAAGATTAAACTGTGCCCCAATCTAAATTCCCAAGTTCAGAAGAACGGATTTGGAGAAGGTAAGCACAAGAGAGTATCCGATTGTTCTGTTCGATTCTGTGTAACGAGATGGAGGCAAGCATAAAGCCTAAGTTCGTACCGCAATGTGGGTTATTTTAGTCTCTCAACCTACATTATAACAATGCATGTGTTTTGTTCGTATTTAGAAGAGAGGCTACATAACAAATAATTTGCAGAGCATATATTTATAAAAATATGAAGCTGCTTTCTCCTACCTTTATCACACAACCCTTGAATGATGTAGTTAAAGGTATATGGATTTGAGCTACATACTTACAAACCCATTTTGCAAAAAATACTAACAACTTCTTTGATTTCTAAAGCTATGGAGTAGCTTTGATAGTAAATTAAATGGGATAATATTTGGGAAAAACAGAGGCAAATCTCTATATCTCAGTTGAATGTGCACCTAACACTACTCACCAACAGCTATAACCACTATTCCGTAGAATTCCATGGCATCTTGAAATTATAGCACAATCAAAGGAGACTGTTTGGGGGTCTCGTAGAATGGTGATCTAGTCTTGAAAAATTTTCTCTCATGAATAGTAGTTCCTGGCTGCTATTATGGATAATAAATGAAAGTGAGAGAGGGAGCCACCTGATTCTTTAAAAATATATTAAAAATTCCAGCTTCTCACAAATATGACATCTACATAGGATATTCTCCTTTGAACTTGTGTTTTCCATGTTATATTCAGAAAGTCCATCAAGGCATCTAATTTGGTGATTATTTCAACCCAAAGGAGTGAGAGCCTACTTCCAAAAATTTCCAAAAGGATCTGAAGGTCTGCAACAAGTTTTTCAATGTATATTTAGGTTTTATATTCATCTCTTTTAGTTGCATGATGCTCTAAATAGAAATCCATATTGGGTATAAGACACCAGTGGGATGTGATTCAACTCCAGACTGATGTATTTCAGAGATCCTATCCAATCACCTGTTCATATCATACTTAAATAGTAGGAATTGATTTGGAGCATCTAATTCAGTACTTGGAAAGGGGGGATGACTCTAGGAGAAGCCCACCTACTAAAGAGCATGGAAGTATAGTTACTATGATTGTGAGTCAAACTTGTTAGTTATTGAGTTTGACTCTAATAAGATTCTAATGATTTTTTTCTTAATATTCTTGAGTCAAATCCGCTGTATTTGTTTTATCAAGTTAGACTTTACTCCATTTGACCTCTCAGTATGTGTCAAATAATATTTATAACTTTTATATTTGTAATTGTGAGTATTTCCCAAGTTTTTGTCGAATCCATTTGGCAAAGATGTTTAAATCCATGGTCACCTAGTGAACTTGAGCCCCTGCTTGTGAACACAAATTATACATGACGTCTATTTCATCCAAATTTCAAGAAAAATTTGGTAAATATCTCAACTCCTCATTTTGCAGACATAAATTGTAACATGATTTCCCCTCATTATCAGCTCAAGAAAAATTTGATCAATATCTCAACTCTTGAATTTAATATTGAGTTACAATATTTCCAATGACTAAACAATTTTCTGAAGAATTTAATAAGGTATATTCTTTTTTATTTCCCAACAGTGTGGCCTTCCCAAGTAAGTGACCCAATGAAAAGTGACCATACAAATCCATAGCCTCAATTCTAAGCCACTTAGCTTTTTTCCTTCCTATGGTACCAAAAATATATTAGTTGCAACTCGGGATATAGAAAGCACACGTGCAAAGGCTATTATTAGATACTTCACATGTGTTGGGCAAGTTATAAAAGGGCCAACACCATGCAACAAAGACCATACGAAATGACCTTTGGCTCTCGAGGGACATTCCGTATTTTGTTCAAGGGCTTGTATAAGCAAGTATAAATTCTATAAAAGTCCCAAAACTTCATTTATAATTGTATTTTTTTGCATCTAAAGTTGGCTTCTAATGAACCTTTTTGTACCCATCAATTTCGTAATAAAAGGATTTTTTACTATTTCACACTCTTATACTTATACCAATTATGGAGAGGATCTGACACCGATATTGGAAGAGACAAGACCGGAAATAAGATTTTTGTCATTTTTTTCAAAGTAAACTTAATCGAATGGTTTAGGTGAAAGTTTTTTCTTAAGTTGGGGCTCTTCAATTTAATTTTTTCTCTCAGTGATTAATGTCCTTAGCATCTAGTTTATCCTTTTGAGAAAAAGGCAGTCAAGAACCCGGCAGTTCTTTCTTCAATTTAATTTGTTCTCTCAAGGGATAAATGTCCTTTAGCATTCTATTTATCCTTTCGCGTAAAAGGGCAAGCCGATGAACTGCAAGTTCTTTTCTCAAGGTTTTCTTTCTCATATTGCAATTCTTAATAGTCTCAATACAAATGAGTTTCATTTTAAATGGGTCGATAAGCCCCCCCCATCTAGCGAGGGATGATTATGGTCCTTAGCGGTGAGCTCCATATTGATCATTAGTTGGTTCAAAGATTTGAACTGACTATCCATATAGCCATAACAATCATTTCCTTGCTGTGATTCTTCTCATGCCTTTGTCTAGATATCAAAAGGACGATGTGGATATTTACTTCACTGCATGGTGGAGGGCCTATTGTAAAAACAATGTTTTCATTCTTGTATAGCCTGTTTGGATGAGTTGAATTGTTGGAGAGTTGGACAAGTAACTCTCGCCAATGGTGAAAGGGGAAGTCCATAACTGCAAGGGGCCATAAATCTTTTGTTAGAGAATTTTTGGGGTGCCAAAAAACTTCATGATGCATCCGCTAATTACTATGAAAGCAATCCTGATCTTGTTAATGATGGAGCACAACTTTAAAAATAGGATAATTTTCTATTATTGTTCCATGTTGTATAGCTGGCCATTACCCAAATGTTATGTAGCAATACATCATGACAACAATGGAACAACCGCAACAACATTACATGCCGGAGTACCTCGCAGTGACAGTTGGAAAAACCACACCATCATCACACGTCGAGTACCAGATAATTTTTCCCTTTCTCTATACTATACCAATTTTATTTTGTTGAATGTATGAATTAGATAAGGTTGCACCACCACCAATAAAGAAGCAACATCTTATCCCGCATAAAATGAAGATAAGATTATGGAAGTCAAAAATCCCCTTTCTTTTGACTCAATCCATATGGCTATGGCTGCTGAAATGAAAGATCATGTAGTTGATATATTGCAAAATAATTTGTCATGAGGGTGGTGTTGAAAATGCTATAAATATTCTTTTAAACAAGGTCTACATTTTAGGAAATAGGATGTTTTGAAAATTCAAGGTTAGGAATTAAATTCATACCAAATATGTTAGTGATATTTGGTCCTGGTATGATACTCTAAATATTTTTAGATCTCAAATACGTGTGGTCATCATTTTTCCTTATGGAGCCAATTTTTCATGTGAACACTTTCTAAGCATGGTTGTTTACCCTATAATGCATTGTGCTTTTGGAGTCGGGATTTGGTAGCTATATGCATGGGAGTATTTAAAAGATGAGTCTAGAAGGATTGATGATTGTTAAATTTCTTACTATCCTAATATATCTTGGTTTGGTTAGGCTTTGTGAAAGTCAAAGTATCTTTGTTTGGCTGGACTTAGGGGTAAGTGAGAGTGCCATGAAAGAATCAAGTTTTTACTAGAAAGTGTTTACCTTCTCACAACTTAAAGACAAGTGATATTATCATGGATTTGTTGTACTTGGGAGCCAAGTGAGAGTTGTCATGAAAGGATTTCCAAAGCTTGTTATCGGTGTTTACCTTTTCCTGCCTAAGGTAAATACCAATAAGAAATTTGAGCTCATTTGGTGTTTACTTTCTCAACTTGTATGCTTGGGCCAAAAAATTGTATCTAAATTACTGCCCCCGCTCATCAACCGATATTGCTTATGTCCCTTTCGATAAGAATATATTTTCTAAAAATTTAGTTATTGTTATAAATTACAATTCCAGAACAAGGTTTCACATCTAAATAAAAACTATGATTTTGAAACGTTAAGTAATTGGGGACTATTTAAACGTATTAATAAAATATGACGCTTGGTGCAAAACAAAGCCCAAAATAGAAAACCTTCATATTTCCTTTTCCCATCCACGAGTAGGATTTGAGTCACCAAACCGAAGCCAATTTTACACCAAATTTCATCTTAGCACAAAACATTAACTAAACTCTTCGAAGATGATATGGAGTCCATATATAAAGATTAATTGTCATAAATTGGATTTTTTCCATCCTTTGAGAGAGAGTTTTAACCATATAATACATTTACATATTAATCTTTGATCTATTTGTGTTAGTGATTATTTAAACTATTTGACTCTCCGTAAAAATGCCTTGTTTTGTAGAATACCAATAAATCAACAATCCAAGCATTTTTTGACAATAACCTTTACATATATGATATATGCAATAGCCTCTTAGGGAAGAAGATTCATCTTAACATTATAAAGCTCGAACATATAAGCATTATATTTAATGTCCACTACATGATCTATCATTGATCCACCTAGTGCATGTAACTGTCATCGTTTTTTCCTACTCAAAACCAAGTGACCGCATCTATTAGTTTCTAGTGCAAACTTCCTTAGCTATGGTTTTGTATTTTTTGTATCTCCAATTGGTTCAATATTTTCCAAAATATGTTTTATATCTTGGATATCATCTCTATTCATTCGTGCCACCGTATCCTTCATTTTCATGTGTAAATATTATTTTAAACATTTGATTATTCTTAAATCCCGGTATTAACCAAGTTGTAATATGGCTCACTAGAGAGAGATTCTATGAAGATTGAATATTTACTTAATTTGTGATAATTTTATATCCAATTTATAAAACACCAAGCGTGAACATTTATGGATAGCCTTTTGATATATGAAATGATTAATGCAAAAACAACCTAACAAGTTTAGGTTTGGAACTAGTGCTAATGGTGGGGAATGAAGAAGTTTCACCATTTCAAGGAGGTAAGTATTATGTCGATTCTCGTAAATGTACAATTGGGATATGAATTTGGCATTATAAAGGGCTTGAATCATATCCATACTCACATTGAGGTCAAATGGGTAATATTAGTTGATGTGATGCAAGAGGTTCATGCATAAATTGTTCATGCTAACAAATTTTTGCAAGGGATGTGTAGTATTGTGTTTTTTTTCTCTGTTAATGTTGATCCTATTATGGACAAGTTTAAATTGTTTAGATTCCCCGTCTTTGGTGGAAAACCGATATGATATATATTGTATGGGTATGTTATTGATGCAAGTATTACACACAAAATGAAGTAAGGTTTCATCACATTCCATTATAGGAAATGAGATCGTGGAAGAATGAAGTGAATATAGTACATAAAAAACACCCAACAATGATCCAATGTGTCAAGGGGAGCCCAATATTTAGACAATTACCCCATATGTGTCCTCCTTGCTACGTGATCTAGCACAAGCTTAGTTTTACCCATCTACTTACAAGTCTAGAAACTTACTATTTTATACTTAATGACACTAGTGATTCAATCTCAATATTAGTAGATGTAGAAAATCAATAGAAAATTTATAGGTGCATTATTTTCGCTATATTGTATTGCAAATTTCTTATATTCAACATATAAATACTAATAATCAAGAAAAAAATTAAACGGTATTTAAGTTCGGTCAAGGCACTTCCAATCTTTAAGTTTTTTTAAGTCGGTCCCCTGAGGGGGAGAGTCAGCAGTGCACATTTATTGTGGCAGCCTGGTTTCCATTTCGCGGTGATGATGTGGTTATTAAATTTCAAAATCCGAGAGGATTTTGACTAAGGCAAGAAATATGAGTTTCGGTGATTGGGATAATCTTCTCTCATCTTTGCTTAAATACCGGCTCATTTTTGGTAGCCGTTCATACTCTACAATGTGGGTAACTCTCTCCCTCACATGGCCTTGCCTTGCATCTATAAGATTGTCACCAATTCTTTTGGCTCTGCCTGGAATATCAAGAAGTCAAGCCTTTGGGTATTAATAAGTCAACATATGTTGTTCCTGAGGAATTTTGGGTGCTATATTCGGAACCATTGATATTTTACAACCAACATAGAGCACCCTTCACAAATATTTTAATAGTGAACTTCATAGGTTATTTTATCATTTCTAATATTAAATAATTTTCATTTTGACAACAATATCGAATTTTCCAATGCCTTTCAATTTAATAGCCGTGCCCTAGATTGTTGGTTTCTCATGGACTTAATAGTGAACGTAATAGGATACTTTATTGTTTCTAATATTGAGTCATTTTGGTTTTGATAGAAATATTGAATTTCCATGACCGTCAATGATAGGCAAGGCATAACTTGAAGATAGCAGCTTCCAAGTAAATCCCAGATAGTGAAGGGATTACATACTTCTTTATCCTTTTGACATGATAACAAATGGAATATGATACTTTATCCTTCCTCAAATTGCTTAGTTTGTTTTTTGACAGCATTGTGGAATTTCCCAAGTTCTTTCAATTTGATAGGAAGAATATGATACTTTATCCTTCTTCAAATTGGTTAGTTTTGTTTTTTATAAAATGTTTAATTGCCCAAGATATTTTAGTTTGATAGGGAATCCATAATCTATGAGATTGTTCTACATGTTTTATTTGGACTAGTTTTTGGATGTTTGAATTCCTTTTTTATTTTTATTTTTCTCTAAACTAGCTTCCTTTATCATGGACGACACTAATGGGTCCACATCTAGTATGACTCCGTGAGTAACTACCACCATTCATTTCAGTTTTCTTGGTAAAGGAGGTTCCAAAGTGGGGTATCCTCAAGTGGCGAGCATAAGCACTAAAGTAAGCTCCTTGCAGGATTGGAACCTTCGTTGTCTATAAATTATAATAGCTACTCACTTTCAATGACCCAACAAGCCACAATTGACCAAGTTTTGGATTTTCATGCTGTTTTTCTCCCTTAAATTGTAGCACCGAAAAGTGATTTTTGACAAGAAGTTGCAGTATAGGTAAACTAGAATCACTTTGTAATTTATGTAGGATGCTGTCTTCATTTTTTTTATGTCTTATGTTTGATTCAAAAACATCTGTGTCATTGAAACTTTTGAATTTTACAAAGAGCATATTTGAAACATATTTTGGTGAATGTTTTCTTCTATTTATTTTTGTACATAAAGCTCTAGAAGGAATGAAAGAGCCCTTTAATGTTGCAAGTTATATGTTTTCATGCAAGATTTTTGTCTCCATATGATTGTGGGACAAAGTACTTAATCATAATTTGCGTAATTAGCAATTTTATTTTGAAACATAGTTGGTAAATGTTTTCTCATTTATTTCTGCATTCGAAAACCCAAAAAGAGAATTGAAAGAGCCTTTCAAAGTTGCAAGGTAGATTTTTGTTTGTTAATAGATTTGGGGACACTGCTCTTAAATTTTAAGTAATTTGCGCAGACTATTGTTATTTTCGAATGGTTGGTAAATGTTTTCCTCCAATTTATTTTCAGTGTACATAAAAACCCGAGTAGGAGTGCAAAAGGCCTTTCAATGTTGCAAGGTATATGTTTGTTTGCATGCAAAAAAATTCTCGTTAGTAGATTTGTGACACTGTCCCTAACCTTTAAGTAATTTGCGAGGGATGAATTATTTACAATTGTGATGGTTCCGAGTAGGATGCATGGCTATTGATATTCTCGACTTTGATTTGGGTAGAAACATCCTTAGCAAAGTACATAGTGCAACAATACATGGTTTCCACTTGCCGCCCAAGTTTCAGAATTCAACAAAGAGCTCACATACAGAGGCTGAGTCAAAATGGTATCCTCAAAGCTGAAATGGCTACAAAAATCTTGTTATTATTATTCACTAAAATCTAGCGAAACCGGATGCTTTCTACCGTGGCAAATGATGCTTGATACATGGTTAGTGGAATTAGTTTTGGGTGGAGCAAAGTGCATGCCTGTGCCAATGGGGAGATTGTCTAGTGGCACACATCCCGGCTTGGTTCAGCTGCCGCTAAAGGTCCTCCTTGCCCTTTACGCTGTGCTCTTCTGTGTATGTCTATTATGATGGCACAATAAAGAGGATATTTGGTTGCGTAATTGTTCTAAAATCAGCTTTTGATTCAAGGAAAACCATATTTTCTTATTATGAAAGCATGTAGACTAAGCTCTAGATGAAGAGAAAATTTCAAGTCTAGTAATTAAATGTGTTAATATGACCTATTTTATTGGCTTCTCGTAATGGGCTCTAATTCACAAATCCTTGGGTTTTTTTATGTTTCTCACATGAAAGGTAGGTTACATAAAGGTCTATTTTAGTGAAGGATGATTGTCTTGGTATGGTATGGTTGTTTGAATAACACCTTTAGCTAGGGTTGTGAGGCTAATACATGGTAGGCCTAGAATAAGGATCAGATTGAGAACATAATGAAGTTGTACAACTATGTTCGTAATGGGCTTGTGCGCTCAGCCGTAATTCAATAAAATTCGTGGGTTCATAATGGGCTTCACCAATTGTTTAAAATTCAATAAAAATTCATGGGTTTTCTATGTTTGCATGTAGAGAAGGTTTAACACAAAGTTTGATTTTGGTAAATGATGATTTTATTGGTTATATGGGTTTGAATGACATAGTTTTGGCAAGGATTTGTGAGTCTCTAAGATTAGCAAAACAGTTTCGGTGAAGATACCCCTCGCCCTTCGTGTTGATATTGGTATGCCACCACAAAGAAACTCCGCCATTACAGAAAATGGCAAGCACTTGCGTAAATATTATCCAAGCCTTAGGTACTCATGGCACTCTCTTCAATCCTCGATTAGGAGGACAAATAATTTCTCCCACCAAGATGCCCCCCATTGTCTCCTATCTTCATATTGCTTTACCTTTTCTCGAGTTGATTGGGATCAAAAAATTTTCACTCGACCATGCTTCGCCTTATAGATTTGTAGCCATTGGTGCAAAGGTTAACTCCAAGACACAAACTGGTCAAACTTAAAAAAAAATTAAAAGAAAAATAAGTAAAATACATGAAATTATATAGAGATCTATATACTTTTGCCGAATGTCTTGGGTCTTAACTATATCTAACCGCAATTCTGAGGCAGATAGATCTCTGAGGTATTCTCACCGGCAAAGTTCTAGGAGAAATGGTGACTCATGGCAATGCGACCTTGAAGCCTAGACATGAGAAGTGGTCCAAAGCAAATTTGTCCTTTTCCGTAGTAAATTAGATGGCCTTCGAGATAAGAATCGGCATATAAAAATTGCAAAACACTCTACTTGATGGCTATTTGATGATTGTAACAATTTTCCATCCTTCCCGTGTATGAAATTGCCACCTAATCAATACCGGTCTCTTAAAAGATTGATAATACTATTCAAATTTAAGATGTGAATGCATAGATTATAATGGGCACATATCAAAATAATATCTTTATGTTTCTGATGCAATTGTTGGCATCTAAAATATTGGGAAACTTACCAGTCGTACTTATAATTTTTGTAATGCTTTCGTGAATGCTCAATGGTCTTTATGGGACGTCGCATTTATGGAAGAGAGACAAGATGGCTATATGAACTAGAGACATGTTTTTTTAACAATTGTAATGTGGAATGTTGTTGTAGAATCAAGTCTAGATGTGGGTTCATCTAGGAGAATCAAATATGGGCCATTAAAAACTCATGCCCTATGCGCACCTTTTTCTTTTCACTCCCAAAGATACCTTGAAGGAATGGACCTCCAACTCGGTATTTCGACACTGGTTCATTTCGTTTTTAAAAAAGACAATATTTTACTCTTATGTTTACATAGCATAGATCCCCTTAGATCCATTTTAACCTACCTCAATATATTAAATATCAACATGGATAAAAGAGTATATATCTTGGAATATTTATCTTGCAAATTTTAAGAATATTTTTTGAAATTCAAATAAGATTCCGGATAAAAATGAAGATAATACTATCTGCATTTGATATTCTTTTTGGGACAGGGTTATCACATGTGGACTCGTGAGATGCATAAACTTATCTATTTTCTTTCATTTATCGAAACTCGCATTTTCTTCATGTTATTTGCTTATATGTGACATCTTAAAGACTTGCTTCCACTTAGAATTGAGCACGACCAAATATAATGTTACTCGTGTTTTCAAATGGAAACTTATGAATCTTCTTATCTAGTTGCGTTACTAAAATTGCATAGGTTTTTGACTTAAATAATCTATTTTCTTGTTTCTAGAGCAATGAGGTTTTGGAAGATATATTTCAAGATTAGATGGCATCAACATTCTGTGTGATGGGCCTCATAAAATGTTGATATTATACATTTTTTCTTGACCACCTATCACTCATATGCATCCCCGTGCTCCCCGAGCTTCTCCGCCCTCCACATGCATTGGGTAGTTACCCGCATTCAAAGCACTCCTATATAAACCTCTCTTATTCCCTCCACCGATCATATGCCCTTACCTCTCGCTATCACCAGATCATTCTCACACCCTTCTTTGGATCAAACCAAGAGTACTCAATAAATATTTCCATATTTTTCCTATCATAAGCATTCCGGTAATTCCGATGCCCATGACTCCAGCCCTCATCGTAACAATATTCATTGCCGCACGACCTACCAATCAAGGTAACTTGTAGTTTAATTTTATTTTGATTCTTTGACATGCTTTCTCTCGATATTGTTATTCTCTACACCCATTTGCATATGAGATTCTCGAATGGAAACTATTAAATTGTATGTAGACATTAGTAATCATGTGGATCTCGCATCTACAAAGGCAAGTGTCACTCATTGTCAATGTTGCCTCTCAATGGTAATATTCTCCAACCTACAATAGAAATAGATTTTTTTTCAATTAGCCCCCAACCTTGCTAGTTTGATCAAGGTTAGCTCAACCTACAATAGGAAATACAATTTGTTTTTAAAGCAATATGTGAGGTTGAGATATTTCTAAAATCTAGTTATACATAGAACCAACTCTTGAGCGTTGGTAAGTATGCTAACCCTACTAAAATTTTATAGAGTGCTCTAACTTATGAATTTGATCGCGTGATATAGAGCGATAGACTGCTTTGTTGTGTCAGAGGGAGAGATCTTTCATATCACAAGTCTCTCGGGCACAAAAACACCCACTAAGAACCATGCACCTAATATATAGTGCACATCTCATAAACACTATAAACACTATAAATTTTCTTTAACAGTTACATATTAAAAATAGCCAAGAGATCATTTTAAAACACATACATTATATCTAAATTCACATCAAAAGTTAAATTTTACGTAGCATTATGCACAAAAAAATATCAAAAAATTTTAGCAACTAGTAATGATATTCCACTTCAAGAATAGTCTCTCGCATACTAATGCATTGAAATTTAAAAATGAATGTGATCTGAAAATTTTTAAGCATCCTTCCATTTAGGTTCACCATGGTCAAAATTATTTTATTATCTTTTACATGTTCTCTGAGATTTCAAAATTTTTACTTATACACTAAAAAATCCCACGTGGTAAACTACAATACACAAAGGACTCAATGACAGCGGGGTTTCTGTTGATCATCTTTGTCACAGCCCTGACGGTCACAGCTTTGGGTCATGAGTGTTAGATGCCTAGTCCCTAGTGAGTGGCCATGTCTAAGGCTTAATGGTTGTAGAGACACGTAATGTGCCCCAGGCCTGACATTAAAAAAGAAACAAGCCTGCCATGCCAAGAGGATTGTTTTAATACTCCTGTGCTCATTATACCTTGGTTTTCCAGCCTCTGCATCTCAAAATATGCAAAATATGAGTTTTCATGTAAGAGCTTGTTTCCTGGTAATGAAGAACAAGAACATACATGCTGGGTTGTCTCCACTATTATTAACTTCACTTGTTAAAGAATGTTGTTGTAAAGGCACAATTCTTCACACAACTTCAAATTAGTAAATAATCATACAAAGCCACAATTCTTCACACAATCCCACTAGTAGCAATTAGTCTAAAATTGACTCAAAATTCCACACTTGAAAGACTCCTCGATTGCTCCATGAGAGCTATTCAACAAGTACTATATGCCCCTACTAAGACACTTCTATACTAAAAGCCTGAAAGTAGTGAATTGAACTTATTTTCCTTTTTCGAGAGATGGATAAATCCTTCACAAATTTATCACTTTTCTTTCTTCACTAACATGAGTGAGACTTCGTTCTTTAGTCAAAGTGACTCCTTCACTAGTGAAGCTAAGCATAGTAAAGTTTCACTTTTTCTTCACTAGGCATGGCGAGTTCTTCTTTAGGTGTAACAACTCCTTCATTAGGTAGATCTAAACTTAGCCGATTTTACACTTTTTCTTCATTGTGAATGGTAATTTCTTCTTTAGGTGGAGTGATTCCTTCATTGTGTGCAACCAACCTTAGCTAATTTTCACTCTTCACCTGAAAAGTGAATTCTTCTCAATGTCATTAGGTGGAGCCACACTTTTTCAATTTGCATGTTTCCCGTTGTGTATAAAAAGTGTGTAGGTCGTGGTTCCTTCAATAGGGGTATAGCCACCCTTCGCATTTTCACTTTGTCTCACAAAATGGAGTGGAGTTCTGGGGTGAAATGAATCCATTACATAGAGCCGCACTTAGAAAATTTCACATTTATTTCACCGGGTAGAATAAATTCTTCTTTAGGTAGAACAACTCTATGATTTTCATTTTTTTTCTTCATGAAGTAGAATGGCTTCTTCTTTAGGTAGAGAAGACCCTTAAAAAAATTCCTCACTTTTACTTCACACTTGAAAGATGGTGTCACAACTCTATGCCATTTAAACAAATACAATATTTATACTAGATAGAGTGCTACATTAATATTTTTTCCCTTTTTCTAAGCAAAGAGAGTTGGTGAGAATTTGTCAATTTTTATTTATGCTTCTTATTCACCTTAGTTCGCTTCATTTTTTTGACAAGACAAAGGGACACAACCCTTTTATACCCTATAAAGTTATCCATGAATCCACCCTAAGTGGGATTAGACCTAAATGTAGACTCTATAGAGCTTTGTTTCCCTCGCCTTTTCATGAGGGTTAACTCAAGTGTTGAAGATGATGTTGCAGCAAAAGAATTGCGCTTACAAGATCTCAGATGCAAACATTTGAAGCAATTTTTTTTATTATGTTCTCGTCATTTGTAAAATTGTTGCATCGCTTTCAAGGTTGCATGCTTTGTATATGTGTGGTATCTTGAATTTATCTCGCCCATATATTTTCTCGTTGTTGCGTACACCTATAGCATGTTGTGCATAGATTATAATGCAAAGCTAATAGTGAGCGGTGTCAAAAAGAAAATGCATATCTCAGCTTGAATGGTCAAAATAATTTCCACCGCATGATCTCCATATACGTTCATATGAGTATGTAGGGTCTAGCGAAGGATTTTCCATCATATTTTGACATTCATGCCATATACTTATTTAGTCTTGTGCAATACAATTTGGGCATGTATCACTCTTGCAACTCATCTCTCCTTTTTCTTATTTCAAATGTGTTGAATCCCGCTTTTTTCGCAACTTCATCATTAGGTTTATTTGAGAGTTTCTCATGTTTTTAAAATCAATTCTCTTCGATGATTTTATAATCGAACTCTATGCAGGATTCTGGTATGTTATTCATTGGGGAGGAGGCACATGATTAGCTATGGGAACTCTTCTAAATTCCAAGATCGTGAGAAGGATACCCAGATAGGATGACGTTCACATTCTCGCTTTTCCATCAATCGGTGGAGAATGCATGAATGTATGAGCCTTTCGACAATGAAGCTCCCTATGACATCTGCTTTAGAGCTCAAATTGACTACTCCATGTTGTATATTCTTACCATCTAACCCTCAAGGATTCGCATCCATCGTTTTGATGAGAGAAGTCTCGTAGTGACATAAGGTCACATGACTTTCCTAGGAGGCATAGCTTGTTATGAATGTGCATAGATTTAGAGGCAGCTACAGAAGAAAAAAGTAAAGCAACCTAAGTGTTCCTTGTTTCAGCATATCCAACATTAGTCTATCTAGTAGCAAAGAAAGAATCTAGATAGCCATGCACCAGGTTTGACTAAATAAAACTGCGAATGGTTTATTAAAGACAATTGCCATGCAATTATATTTGAATCCATGCTCATATTGTTGGTCTGAACTCCATCGCTCGTCTTTTTTGATGATTCACTTTTCCCATAATATTTGAAATCTAGCGAGAATCTATTATACTATATTTGCTAGCGCATACCCTCATAAACCGTCCGAGATGCACCTAGAGGTTGCCGAAGTGAGGATAAATATCTCGAGTTTACATAAGTGATCTTGGTACTTGAGATTTTCAACCTTTAGGGTACATATTAGACCGGAGTTTAGAGGATCAGTGATGGAGTCTTTGGTATTCAATGCACACAATGCACATGTTTCTCGTGTGAGGATAAATATCTCAATTTTACACAAGTGATGATTGGTACTTGATATTTTTCAACCCATAGGTACATATTAGAACGGGAGTTGTACCTATATTAGACCGGAGTTTAAAGGGTCCGTGGTGGTGTTCATTCAAACCATCGTTTGGGTTCGGTGCACAATTAAACACATCATTTTACATACAAAGAGTTTATGGATCACCCCTACCCCACCACCAAGGCCGTAAAATGCATGCATTTAAAGTTTGATGAATAAACCCGTTTCTCGAGTAGTTAAGAAATCAAACACTTGATGATGAATAATTTGACTATTAACCCCCAAGCTCGATGTTTCATTGATTGAATATTTTGATAACCCTTCGGAATTTTTCTATGTTAAAGGAAAATTTCGATGCAAAAAAAGAGTATGACATGATCTAGAATTATAAAATTCTACAAGACGTGTTTTTTTACTAAATTGAAGATAGACAAGATAAGGGCGTTTGTTGTAACTACTATTTCCATACCCACGCTATGCCGACTTGTTTTGTATTATACATTAGAAGCACAAGATATCTGATAAAATCATAAACCTATCTCCACCAAGAAAATAGTTTGTGATCAAGTTTAAAGTTGAAATAGAATAGAGCTCCATTGTATGTACTTTGAGGTAATCCAACTTTAATATTTTGTGGTTGTGTCAATTCTTCATCTTGACAATTTTAATAGTCATAAATTACGTTCCACCTAATATTGCTACGCTTTGATCACAATTTGATAGCAATGAGCTATGTACTCACTTTTGTAAGCCAATAAACAAAACTACTTATGTACTCAAGTAGGGACTTATTGCTCCGCAACCCTTGTTGTTAATCAATAAAACTCTCACATAGATTATTCTACAATAAACGAGCTATGAGGATCCAAATAGGATGTTGGATTTTCTTTGGATTTTCTCTGTCCCATCATTCAAGGAGCTCTAGCATCTCACAAAGCCATGCAATTATTGAAAAAAAATGAAATATGAAGACGGGGAATACAAAATTCAAGGAAAATTAAAAAACAAAAAACTTTAAAATGGCTATGTAAAGAGAGCTACAATTTCCATATTTATGATACATGAATCCTTCATACCAATGTTCCTCTCGTTTAAGCTACAATTGATTCAAAGAAATCAAGATATATGACAACGATGATGGTTTTCAAAGTGGCACAAGCATTGTTTCTAATCTAGTTAATTTTCTTTTGTATGGTTAGATTAATTTGTTTGTAGATTATTGTTTATTATTAGCTTTTTGTGCAATTCAAGCTACAAGGGTGTCACACCGAGCTAACTCCCACTGAGTTATTTATTTATTAAGTTAAAAATAAGGGCTTGCATGATTATATATTTTTACAAGGATTATGCCATTATGTGTTGAACGTTTTTTAAAAATCAATGCCTATTATACACTCTCAAGGACTTCCATAACTCCTCACATAATTATTTAAAGAGTTCTAGCTCAATGGAAGCGGGCACTCGCCATGTGAGGTTGGTGGTTCGATTCCACCGTACCCTAATATGAATTATTCAATGATATTGTAGTTTTTTTTTTATTAAAATAATTCTATATTGATTTATTTTAATGGTGAGATATTTTTCCGTATTCGTTGTTTTATATTGTCTCTAGAGAGACAATTGATAGGATTAAAGACATTGTTCCATAAAGACAATACGTCTTTAATTCCAACTATTTTCTTTATAGAGACAAATTTTAAGACGATAATTTGAGACAATTTACCGTAAATTGTCTTAAAACCCCCTTTGTGTTGTAGTGTTATCATTGTCTCTAAAGAGACAAAATTTTCCGTTATGTATTGTCTATACGTAATAACATTTTTAAGAAAATTAATTTCAAGACAATTTAATTTAAGACACCCGCTAAAGGACAATACACAAGTTTTCTTTTGTCTCAAATTAAGACAATTTACCCAAAAATTGTCTTAAATATTGTCTTAAAACCCCCCTTTATGTTGTAGTGCTGGCTACAACCATACCGCATGCAGAGGGAAATGCTGATCAGAAGGTTGCCATAAGCCGGTTTCTTGCAGAAAAATCCAAGAGCGTGAAATGCAGCTACGATAACAGAATATAACAGAAGGCGGCGCTCTATAGTAAAGGTTCTATGAAGTCACTATGTTGCAAACAACGTTGTGTGAATGTATTGACAGACCGCTACAACTGCAGGACCTGTAGCAAGGTCTGTGGCTTTGAACATGCCTACTGTAACGGGAAATTCTACAACGTCGCCTACGATAAAAAAAAACTATGGGAGATGTGGTGTGGCCTGCAGCTACAAGGATAAATGCATATATGGAATGTGCTCTTATGCATGACCAATCTGTTTTCATTTTCTCTTTCATATGATCAGTTGCGGTCTGTTATCATAATGGTAAAAAAGTGTGTTTTGTCTGATTAGAAATTTACACACTTGTTTTGTTGTCAGTGTACGCAATTTATGTATTAGTCCATTTTTAAGCTGCCTTTCAGGCATTAATGCTCTAGTGAAATAGGCTCTTTCTTATAAAAACATTACGGACGCTGCATTGCTAAGGATTTCCATAGGTTTGGTCTTACCGGTCTTGTGGACCGGTCCAATCGTGAGCAAAACTAGATACTCCTTAGAAATGCTCAAAGGCCCTTCAGATGAAATAAAAGTCCAGATTATATGAGCAAGATACTTATCATCAAATGCAAGCTTGACTTTCAAGCATGACCTTGTATGATTGAATTTTGAATGCATTCCAAGTTCTTCTTCTCAATCGTTTGGTTTGATATTGATTCCCAAAATATAACATGTCATAATAAAATATCTACAAACATTGGTGATTGTATAAAAGTTTTTCTAGAGTGTGTTGGAATTAATGCTTACATCCTATTTGAGAAGTTAATTTGTGATGGTTGAGAAATTCTCTCAACCTCTCTCTCTAAATTAGGAATAAGTTGGATCTTAGAAACTCTATTTAATAGAGTAACCTGAATGTAATTTGTGTGTATGTGTTGACGCATACACCTTAGTGTGTAATATATGAGTGCTGTTAGTTAATTTTATCATGATATCAGAGCTTCAAGCTCGTATTGAGATTGTGAGATTATGAGAGATTGTGAGATTATGAGAGATAGTAAAATATTTTTTTATATGATTTTTTTTTTTTGCATCTCTTGTTTTTTCAGTCACTGTGTCCACTTAAGGTACCAGAGGATGGATTATAATTGAATATGAACGTTGTTGGCTTTGTGTAATAGGTGTGATAGAGAGCAAAGATATCTGCTAGTTCGAACAACCATTGTCTGTGTGTGAAGCAATGAAGGGCCGTCGCATGCGTCAAATATGTATCATATTTAAATGTCTGAATTAGAACGAGTCGATTCTTTACCCTAGCGTGGATCAAACACGTGATTTTTCTGTGGAGTGGGAGATTTCTCTGTTATTGATGGTGAGTGGGCGATTTCTGTTATTTATGTGATTTCTTTAAGCCTCCCTTGATTTTAACCTCCTCGAATTGTAGTGAAAATTTTGTCCTGCATATGAAAAACTTGTGAGGCTTGTGCATTGATTGCTGGTTACGCATCCCATGACATGCTTCACCAATGGATGGGCTCAAATAGATTGTAGCACACTTTCAATAAGAACTAGACGATGTTTCAGAGGGGACAATGTTTCAGAGAAGAGCATGGAGGTGGTGGAGTTTGAATCGCAACTTGGAATAGATATTGCAGCCAAAGAGCCCAAACAACCGCCTTGTAAATGGGAATATGACCCGTTTGCAAATGGGAATGGGATGAGACTCAAAAACTCAACCTCGGCCTCGGACTTGGGCTCGCTCCCACAGAGGTTTAATTCTATGTAAAAAGGAAGAGGGGAGGAAGACGAAGATGTTTTCATTGTGTAGGACGTCTGAAGATGCATCTGTATTACCTGTGTCATCACATCCGCCTTGTAAGAGCAGTTTTCACCCAACGATCTCCGAATGTTTTGAAACAACCCCACCTTGGAAGGCCATAAAAGCTGCCATGTGCAGATCCCACAGAGCTTTTTCCACTGACGGCCATATGGATCGAGGCCATGCCTCGTACAATCGTAGGCCAAATTCTCTGTTACCGAAAAACATGGCCTGGAGGCGAAGTTCAAGTGGTGGGTAGTGATACATTCCCTTGCTAACTCTGAGGTTACCACCAAGAGCTTCGAATCTGAGTTGGAGGAGAATGATGTGTCCATAGCGCTGAGTCAAATTTATGATTATTTTTATTAATATATTAGTTTTGTAAATTAATTTATGATGAATTTTATAGAAATTTTATGATGCAATAATTGATTCTATCTAGACGGCTTCCTTAGATAACAGGCGAGTACAAAGTTAGCACCCATGTATTTCGATGGATGGGAGCTCATCCATAGAATGAATAAGAGTTCAGCTATTACAAACATGTAACCAATTGTGTTTGAAGAGATCAAGTGGCAGTAAGGCTCAACATTGATGGTTGTCAAGATAGTATAGCAGTTGCAGATCTAGGGAAGGATCCCTTATTAGTCATCGACATGGAGTGGTCTCCTAATGAGGTTATGCAATAGATTAGGATGTCGTCCAGTAATTGATTTCGGGAGGTCCTTGATTCGGGAGTTCAGGAGCCAAACTCGGGGATCCAACTTGCTAACTACACCTTTACGGGGGTTATGAGGAAACTTGATGGAGCCTATAATGATAAGCTAAATAATGATTGTGTTTTCAATAAATTTATGTAATGTAAGCATTAAGAGGGGATGTTGGAATTAATGCTTACATCCTATTTGAGAAGTTGGTTTCTAATGGTTGAGAAATTCTCTCAACCTCTCTCTCTAAATTAGGAATAAGTTGGATCTTAGAAACTCTATTTAATAGAGTAACCTGAATGTAATTTGTGTGTGTATGTGTTGATGCATACACCTTAGTGTGTAATATATGAGTGTTGTTAGTTAATTTTATCAGAGTGCCAGGGAAAGCGGACGATGATATCTGTTGTGGAGATCTCATGTATAATACACAAAATCTCGTGGTTTTTATGCAAGTTTTGGGAGTGGATTTGGGTTGGAGAGCGGCAGGACGGAAGACCTCGGCATTCATCTTCATGATATGCAGTGCTCAAAATTGAACACGTCAGAGCCCTTCAAGAGGCATCTATCACGTCAGAGGAGTGCTAAGTTAAAATAGTACGTCAAAAAAAAATTATATTTTGATTTTTACCATTTTTTTTAAAAAATTTAAATAATATTACAAAATGCCATGTGAAGGGCTTGTTGGAATTTCTGAAGTATTCCAAAACACAAAAAGAAATAAAAATAATTCCTCCTCTCAACACAGAGATTAAAAAAAACTTGTTGGAAAGAGATGGCACACAAGAAGCTATTTCATTAACCTTAAAATCTATTACAGAGATACCACAGAACTTTTGTTCTAGCATTTCCAAAAAAAAAACAAGCTTCTATTGACTGCTGCAAAACACAGTGCAAAAACTGCTCTCTTTCTTTTTAAAAATGCACACATAGTGCTTTACAAAATCTTCTCTCTATTTTTCATACAGAGTCACTTTGTTTTAAAATGCACTCATAGCATTTTCTTCAGCCTTCGGGCTCTTAAAGAAAATTCTCTATATTATATATAGTCCACTATGCACATACACATTGCTGCTATATGCTTCTGCATTCTACCCTTTTTTAATACTACACACAGTCACACATATGCCTTCGGGCTTCTTTTCTTTTTATATAACACATTAAAAAAAATTCAAGCCATTTAACTTTTATATATATATATATTATAAAATTTAGAAGTTTATAATATATATATGTATATTCAACGTATACATATGTCAAAAGTAAAAACAACTTTGTAATAAAACATGTTGCGGTAAAAATAAGTAAACCAAGGTATTTACACAAGAACCTTTGCCGCAACGTTTTAATTAAAAAAAAACCATGTTAAAACTTTTAACCAATGTCATAAACCTTCGCGGATTTCAAAATGCAGATTAAACTCCAATGCAATAAATTATCACGTAACAAATCCCCTGACGTCATCAGGGTCCAAACCCGCGCGATCGGCCTCCCATTGGCTGGAGGTGGGACCCTAGGACTCCAAATCAAAATTGAGCTACATTTCATGAAATTATCACGTACCAGTTGGCCTCCATGACGTAAGCCTAAAATCTGCGCGATAAACTCCGATTGGTCCACATGTTCTGTTGACTTGGCCCGTTCAAAAATAATTCAAAAATCAAAGCAACGCGCCAGATTTAAATGCTGGTTGGTGAGTTGGTTTAATGGCGATATGGCAGAGTGTTAAGTTCTTGGTTGTGTGGTTTGAAACCACAACCTTTCAATGCGATCACAGGGATACATGGCTACGACCTTCATCAAAAACTAGAATCGGAGTTTTAAAGAATTCATGGTGGTGTGCAAACAATACAAAAGAACTTTGCCACAATCTGTCTTTTTACTCTGCACTTGAAATTAATATTTCAATACTCCCCCTTAACTTCAACTGCTAGGTTATCTCCCATACCCAAACACTTCCTTAGATAATTAAAACTCTTATGCCCCAATGGTTTTGTCAATATGTTAGCAAACCGCTCTTCAGTTCTGCAATGTTTCAAAATAATTTCACCATTGTTTATTAGCTCTCTGATGTAGTGATACTTGGCATCAATGTGTTTCGTTATTTTGTGAAACACTGAATTATTTGACAATGCTATTGCTGAGCTATTATCACAATAAATTGTTGTGCCTTTTGCCAGTTCATGACACAAACTCCTCAACATTCTCCTCATCCAAATTGTTTGACATGTTGTTGTTGTAGTTACCACATATTCTGCTTTTGTTGTTGATAAAGGCACAATTGGTTGTTTCTAGAAGCCCATGAACTGGCTCATGAACCCATATGAAAAACATAACCAAATGTACTTTTCTGGTCATCTATACTTCCATCCCAATCACTGTCAGTATATCCAATCAATTCAGAATTTTCTGAAGTGGTATATAAAATTCCATACCTCTTTGTTCCTTTCACATACCTCAAAATTCATTTTGTTGCTTGCCAATGTGCCTCCTTTGGCCTTTCCATAAATCTGGAAATTAAACTTACAACATGCATAATATCTGGCCTAGTTGCAATCAAATACATGAGGCTGCCAACTATGCTCTTGTACAAACTTGGATCAAAATCCTTGTTGCTGTCCTCTTTGTTGATTTTCAATCCCATCACTGTAGGAGTAATTGCTGCCTTGCAATCCTACATGTTAAATGTTTCCAAGACTTCATTTACATATTTAGCTTGAGAGATAAGAATTGTATTTTCATTTTTCTCTACTTCTATTCCTAAGAAGTATTTCAACAATCCCATATCAGTCGTCTCAAATTCATCCTTCATGATTGATTTAAAATTCTCAATGAGGTAAGCATCATTACCTATAAAGATCACATCATCAACATATAAAACAACAATCAACATCTTACCATCTTTCTCCTTGATGTATAATGTGGGTTCTCCTTCACATTTTTCAAACCCATTTTCCAGTAGATAGGCATCTATCCTACTGTACCATGCTCTTGGTGCTTGTTTCAACCCATATAGAGCTTTCTTCAATCTGCAAACTTTGTGCTCTTGGCCTTCTTTCTCATAGCCCAGAGGTTGTTCAACATAAACCTCTTCCATCAATACTCCATTTAGGAATGTTGATTTCACATCCATTTGCTAAACTTTCCACTTGTGTTGTGCTGTTATGAACAACACTACTCTTACTATTTCCATTCTTGTAACCAGTGCAAATGTTTCTTCATAATGTCTTCCTTGTTGCTGCTTATAGCCTTTGACAAGAATTCTGGCCTTATGCCTTTCAATCCTACCTTCAGCATTGATTTTGGTCTTGTGGACCCATTTCACTCCAATCACTTATTTGCCTTTTGGGATATCAACTAATTCCCATGTTTTTTTCTTCTCTATTGCATTCATTTCTTCATCCATAGCATCTATCCATTTCTTATCTTCTACAGTTTTTTCAAAATGAATAGGATCATCTACATGACAATACAATGCAAATAAAGAGTGCATACCTTCATTTTCTACCTCTTTCTCATAAATATCATTCAAATTTCTGAATTTGGTTCCTCTTTCACTTGGTGTACTTATGCTTGTAGAAGCACTCAAATCTGCTCCTTGTCGTGTGCTTCGAGAAGCACTGCTATCACTTCTCAAAGGTCTTCTAATACCTTCTTGTGGTTTCCCTTGTTGTCCTTGTGTTGGTGGAGGTGGTACTGCTAATGAGGTGTCCCTTTCAGCCATTTTTTCCTCATCATCATCATGAGACAAACAACTCTTCATATTCACTGTTTTCTCAATGCTTCCATCCCAAGATTCTTCCTCAATGAATTTCACATCTCTTCTTATAACAAACTTCTCCCCCTTACTGTCCAACCTCTTCCTTAGCTAATCTGTAATGTGTGCATAAGCCACACATCCAAAAACTCTCATGTGGGTGACACCTTGTTTTATGCCACTCCATGCTTCTTTCGGAACTCTGCTCATTATAGCTTTGGTTGGGCATCTATTCAAGATGTATGCTTCACAATGTACATCTTCAGCCCAACATTCATTTGGCAAATGTTTTTCCTTCAACACACTTCTTACCATGTCCATGATGGTCCTATTTTTTCTTTCAGCAACTCCATTTTACTGTGGTGTGTACCTTGTTGTAAATTGCTTGTGTATGTCATTTTCTCTGCAAAAACACAGAAATTATTTTGAGATATACTCCCCACCTCTGTCTGTCCTTAATACCTTAATATGCTGCCCACTTTGTTTCTCAACAAGAGCCTTAAAGTGGCAGAATTTCTCAAACACTTCACTTTTATATTTCATGAAATACACCCAAGTTTTTCTTGTGTAATCATCAATAAAAGTTAGCATCTAATGGCTACTTGCTAGTGATGGTGTTTGCATTGGTCCACACAAATCTGAATGGACAATTTCTAAGGATGTCTTTTCCCTTATGCTCTTTCCTTATGGAAGGTTTTCTCTAGGTTGTTTGCCTAAGATGCAGCCTTCACATAGGTTGTCTGGTTTCTCAATTAATGGTAATCGCTTTACCATTCCTTTCCTATGCAAAAAATTCAGACCTCCAAAGCTAAGATGTCCAAATATCAAATTCCATAACCAATTTTCATCTTTTTCTTCTCTTTGGAATCTCTCTTGTGTCACTACTGGCATTTCAAATCCTTTCTTCAAATCTGCTCTTATCCTGAGAGGAAAAATTATGTTCCTTGTCATCTTCACTTGTGCAATGCATTGCTTGCTTGGTGGTTCATCTATGGTGGTGCATACATCATCTTCAAAGAAAACATTGTACCCCTTTTCAATGAGTTGTCCAATTCTCAAGAGGTTACACTTCATACCAGGCACATAGTAAACATCTAATATGGATCTTCCTTCTCCCTTATTTGTCAAAACACTTACTCTACCTTTTCCCATGACAGAGAGCTTATTTTCTGTCCCCGATGTTACTTGAGACTTTACATTTTCATCTAACATGGAAAACATAGAAATTTTTCTAGTCATATGGTTGCTACATCCAGAATCTAGAAACCATATATCCTTATTCTTTTCCTCAGCCATATTACATGCTAAAAACAACTTCTCTTGACTAATATTTTCTTTTGTAAAATTAGCACTGGGTATATTATCCATGTCACACTGTTTCTTCCTACATTCATTGGCATAATGGCCATACTTCTTACAGTAATGACATTGGACTTGGGATTTGTCATACCTTTTTCCATGTGCTTGATTTTGTCCTCCTTGTTTGCTGTTGCGTTGGCCTTGGTTCTGATTTTGATTTCTGCCCCTTCCATGAGTATTTGCAGGGCTGCTTCTTCCTCCTCTGTTTTGGCTTCTACCTCTTCCTTTTCCTCTGTAGTTTATTGTACCTTGACATCTTCCTCTTCCAAAGGAAATTTGGGTCTTGAAGGCATGCTCCAAAGATGAGTTTTTTGTTCTTCCTAATCTTTTTTCATGAGTCATCAATGATGCATGAATCTCATCAAAAGTAAAATTTGAGAGATCATTTGACTCTTCAATGGTTTTGAATATCACATCAAAGCTTAAGGGTAATCTCCTCAACACTTTCTCCACTATCCTTCTTTCTTCAAGTGTCTCTCCATGAGACCTTATCTGGGTAACCAACCCAATCACATATGTGAAGAATGAGTCTATGTTATCAGACTCTTTCATACAAAGAGTTTCAAAGTCTCCCCTCAACAATTGTAGCTCTGTTGTCTTCACCCTCCATACCTTGATAGGTAGTTTGGAGGGTATCTCATGCATCCTTGGACCTCTTAGCTATTGTTATCCTTGGAAACACACTTTCGTGCACTACTTGATAGAGATAGAAGAGGGATTTTGAGTCCTTATTCCTATTGCTCTTCAACAAATCCTTCTTTACTTCTGTCAAGGCATTAAAATAATTTTCATCTGCTGGTTCTTCAAAACCATCTTCAACAAACTCCCATAAATATTGAGAGGCAAACAAGGCTTTCATGGTGATTTCCCAATAGTCATAGTTCTTCCCACTGAACTGTGGGAGTTGAGTATTTCCAATACTCATGCTTTTGCTGGCTCCTGCCATGGCTAGCATACCGAACTATGCTCTAAACTTGATTTTGTTTTTAAACAAATTGTCTCTCTACCTAAGAGACAAACTCTGTCTTCAAAAATACTTCTCTGGACTGCACTTTTTAAAGACAAAAAAAACTTTGTTTTTTCAAATACATGGAATTTTGCTGAGCCTTCACACTGCTGGAGAACTCCTTCAACAACTCCTTCCTTCAGCTTCTTTGACAAACTTCAAAGAGCCTGGACTAGCTCCGATACCATGTTGGAATTTCTGAAGTATTCCAAAACACACACAGGAATAAAAATAATTCCTCCTCTCAACACAGAGATTAAAAAAAACTTGTTGGAAAAATATGGCACACAAGAAAATATATCATTAAACTTAAAATCTATTACAGAGATGCCACAGAACTATTGTTCTCGAATTTACAAAAAAAAAAACAAGTTTTGTTGACTACTGCAAAACACAGTGCAAAAACTTCTCTCTGTCTTTTTCAAAATGCAACACAGTGCTTTACAAAATCTACTCTCTATTTTTCACACAGACTCACTCTGTTTTAAAATGCACTCATAGCATTTTCTTCAGCCTTCGGGCTCTTAAAAAAAATTCTCTATATTACATATAGTCCACTATGCACATACACAGTGCTGCAATATATGCTTCTGCCTTCTGGCCTTTTTTAATACTACATACAGTCACACATATGCCTTCAGGCTTCTTTTCTTTTTATATAACACATTAAAAAAAATTCAAGCCATTTAACTTATATATATATATATATTCAACATATACATATGTCAAAAGTCAAAACTACTTTGTAATAAAACATGTTGCAGTAAAAATAAATAAACCAAGCTCTTTACACAAGAACCTTTGCCGCAACGTTTGTGGGTTCATTGAATTGAAATAAATAAAGATTTAATTGAATATGAAAATAAACTCCCACATAGTTAAGCACAATTCATCCATCCACTGCAAATAATATGGATGTATATCAACCATTGCTATAGGGTTTTTTACTAAAATGAAACTATGGCTCTAAATGATTTCCAATGTAGAGTTCAATATATTTTTAATATTAATTTTGAAAATATTAAAAGATAAGATAAACATGAGCTAAATGTTGCCTTTCCTAAATTCAACGTCTCTAGTAGTTTCCTTATTTATTTCATAGTTTGGTTTTCACTTTACACAGTTTCAACACCGTAGGACTTGGAGTATTAAGTCATGGAAACTGCAAGGAGAGATAAAGATTTATCTTCTAGGAAATAACACTGAAACTTGTTTTATGTCACTTTCTCGATTGCAAAGAGAAACTTGGAACTCTAATATATGGTATTTGGGGTATTCATATTTCAAATCCTACAAGGGAGTAAGTGGAGTATCTCACAAGTCCCCTAGCTCATGTACCTTTCTATCTCTAGTGATATTTCTTATGGTTGGATACTCTAAGCATGTATGGTAAGAACATGACTACCTTCATAGATTGGGTGGATAAGAAATGTCAATTTTGTTATTGTTTTGAGTCAAATAATGTATTTTCGTATTGGTCCCTATAGTATTTCTATGATAGTGATGTTGATTTCAATATTTGTAATAATTATCATTTTTCTCCTCAGATAATTATGAAGCGATGTCACTTGACTTTTGATTTTAGTTGTGGAGATAACACTATCAAATAATTACATTATTAGTACTCTATTCTCTTTCAATCATTCCGTTTTGGAAAAAAAATACTAATAAGATATGCAGGTTTATCCCTAGTTACTATTAGTATCGTTTTGAATTGGGGTTGCATTGAAGTGGTTTTAGGCATGTACATTCTTTATGTAGTCATGGATGATCCCCGCAAGGTCTAGGTGGTGCAAAAACTACAACAATAAAATATTTATTTGTAGGTAAATCATAATCAACTAATTTCCAATATAACAACTACAATGGAGATAGTTATTGAACATCATACACCGCTTCAAAAATTTTATGATGAGCTTAGTACCATCTGCTAGAAAGTGGAAGATTTTCAAATATATGTTAAACATAAAAGCTCACCATATTATTTAAACAATACTTTAGTGAACTCTCCTAAACCAAATCCACCAAATTTGTATTTTCTAGTATAGGATGTAGAATCTAGTGTAGGCCACTATAAGACCTAATCTTAAGTTATCTTTTTATTAACATATTTTATTCAATTCATGTTAAAAAATAAACATACTAGATTAAATTATGTGCATACCTGGTTTTCCAATATGATGTCGATCGCTATATCACGTCACTCTGTGGGTGAATCGGGGCCCTATGATTCTCCTGCCAAACTGACCAATTTCTCTCTGCATATCTAGGATCAACCTCTTCGACTTCTAGGATGAATTGTTTCATTATGCATGCCCAAAAACTCCAAAAAACACCTAAGTATCGTAGGTATTCAGTAAATTATCGAGCCCCAAAGCTTGTCCCTCAAATTATTCCAAGTGACAGATTTTCTCCCCCGAAATTTCTCAATCTTCCCCATCCTAAAAATGAACCCCCTTCTTCTCCAATTCTTTTCATTATAAAGAAGAGGTTTCTTCCCATCGAAGAAACCCCACCACCTTTACCTGACCAACGAAATTTATATTTTAACACCCGAGTATGTTGCCTTTTATCTTATTTAAATCTATATTAATGAGCTCTTGAGTTCGTTATGAGTCTCTTCTAATAAAATATCTATTTATCATAGATGCTTTTAATTCTCATTAATGTATATTTATGATAAATGCTTTTAATTCTCATTAATTTATTTAAATCCGTTCACCACCTCTTTTAAATAAAATAAGTATTTATGAGATGAATCTTATTTATGGTTAATCTATTTTTAGTTCGTTACTGGTCTTTTTTAGAGTCCTTACGTCTATCCGCTTATTTTGTTTATTATTTGTAACCTTGTCTTATTATAATAATAGTTTATGATTTAATTAAAATTTATTAATGAATATTAAATTAATATATTTTATTATATTCTTTGATAATTAGATATTAATTAATAATTAAAAAATTATGCCATTTACCTTGTAGTTAGACATTTTTACACCGATAGGTGTACTTATTTCAACTTAGGTTGGATGTTGGCCTGTAGAGTGTTTTTTTTAATCGATGAATATGATTGGATTTCAAACTAATATAGTCTACGAAGTAGTGATGGATGTGATATAACGAACCTTTATTATCTTGCACGTTACCATGGGTAATTACGCCGAAGGCGTTTTCTTTACGGGCTTGGGGTGAGCAAAAACTGTTCACCCCAGCCAATGAGAAACATTTCTCATCGCCCTTGCAGCCAGTGAAATCTTTACATGTGGTAGCTCCTCACAGCCAGTGAAATCTTGACATGTGGCAACTCCTCAGCAGATTTCTCTAAAATTGATTACATTTGATTATGTTTGAAATTCTTATTGAATGAGTGAAATTTACACGGCACTAGAGTTTGATTTTGCTGAATGACTAAAATTTACACGGCAGATTGAAATTGATTACATTTGAAATTCTTCAATCACTGAAATTTACATAGATCTAAAATTGAATGTGATTGACATATTTGATCGCTGGTAGATAAGAACTATTTGCTGGTGGATAAGAAGTGACCGCACCTTCGCTCCCTGCAATTTTTTGTGTCTTTTCATGGCATCCGATATTAATTCTCCAGCCACCAACAATTTAATACATAGAAAACAAGAAATGCAACCATTTAATCCATTTAATGTATTGAAGATTACAATATTTCCGACTTCGATGTGCTTAAATGCACTTCAATCTGACTAAACAGAGTATTGCCAACTTCCAGCTTGCAGCCCCACTTCCAGCTTGAAGACGAGTTCCACCTTGAAGAACTTCGGATTTACAAATTGCTGGTAAACTTATGTTACCTGCAATTAGAAAGAATATCAGTGCATTACGAATTTAGGAACAATATCAATGAGATGTTTTTTAATGTTTTCATTGCACAGTGAAAAGGGTTACAATATTAGATGAGGTCAAACTGAAAATAATACAACTCTATGAACAAAATTTTTTATTCAAACAACATTGCAAATTTCAAAAACAGTCAACAATGTCCTCTAAGTTACCTTCTTATAGCATAACTGAAGATGACAGCTTTGATTAAGTTGTCCTTCTCCTCAATATGCCACTGTAGTTCGTCCACTTTCGTCTGCGTAGTCTCCATCTTAATAGCTGAATTCTCCACAGACTTTAAAAGTTGATCCTCCTTTTGAAACATGTGTAAAGAACATGGGAGAATGATTAAAATCCTTTGAAGAGTTGAACTGGTGAAAATAATTGGTTTGAACATAAATAAGTAGTTCGCCTATGTATATTTTGGAAGTACAAGAAACAGAAAACGAAGTAGAAAAGTCATTGTACTGTCACTGTGTATCCTGTTAGAACACGAAACAGGACTAAAAAACTGATTATAGAGTCCCTTACCCTTCGCTGATTTTTTTTGGCTTCATCACCATGAATGGATTCAAGAAGCTGGAAATGCTGATGACAGGAGCAGGTCTTTAACGCCATTTGGATTTAGTCTCTCCACTGTAGACCCTGTTGATCACCATCCCAAAAAAAAGAAACACAAATCAGGATTAAATTTAATTATTACAGGTTTTGTGGTTCAATCTCTTGGAAATATTATATAAGTCCAACTACGAGTTTTAAATATATTATCCAAAAACAAAATATTTAATTTAATTTTTAGAAGTTTTTTTTTTAATCTCGAGCAAAACTATATAAACTCAGAAGTTTTGTTATAGAGTTGAGCGCTCAATTTCTCAACAGAAACCAATTTGCAATAATGAATGTCGATGTTCTATGGAAATCTTGATAATGCCACAGGCTACAAGTATCCAAAGATATCTTAGCCTAGCAGCGCTGTAAGTTCGTGCCTCGAACTTAATTATAATAGTCCACCATAAGAAGTATGTCTATTATTTGCTATGGCAGCATAGGAACTCCGGAAGAAATAACCAGTCGACTACTTGCCTACACAGAACATCCCCTCTGTCTCTCATACAAAGCCACAAAAATTCAATAATAAACGAAGAAGGCTTTGAAGCGGCAAATGTCGAAGCCTTACCAGAAAAATCCAAGAATGTAGACTTCTTCATGCTCAAACTAAGCCTCAATTCAGCCAATTCTCCAGCCGACCATACTTTGTTGGAAATTTCAGTTTTCTGAAGTCTATTATCTATTGAATTCAAGGGATTTCCCCTTTCCTCTAAATTTGAACTAGATGCATCAATGGAAACTCCAGTTTTCTGCTCTTTATTTTCCATCGAATGCAAGGGCTTGCCTTTTTCCTCTAAGTTCAAATTAGACGTGTCAGGGTCATAAGCATTACCTTTCTCATATCCAATTTTCAATCTATCTGTAATTGAAAACAAACTTGAATGTCCTTCGACTTCCTCCAGTTTCTTCAAACCTTTCTTGGCCTAATCCGCGTTGGTTTCATCGTTTTCCTGCCTTTGACCTGTGAAACTAGGGTTTCTGAAGAGAAAAGGTTTTGCAGTCTCATCATCAGACCCCTCCGAAGACGATTCCTCCTTGGGATCATTCAGGATATATTCGAGGCTACGATTGAGCCCCGACAGATCGCTCACATCGTCGTCGTTGTTGGCATATCAAGAATTTTGCATACAAACCCTAAGCTTCGTCATTTATTTACAAAATTGCTTGCAATTTAGGAGAAGAATTCCCCATTTGAAAACAAATTCGGTGCCATGCTTTCAAATTTGAACCCTTCGCCTTTGCCACTGGCCCTGGTCCGTCTTCTTCTCCCATTTATCCTCTTAATCATACACAGAGACCATGTGACTTCATTCAATCTTAATGCCAGTTATTGCAACCAATCACGGAGGTTGCGATTTCGAATCCGTGTCATCTTCATTTGTATTTCCACTAAACGATTCACTATTACCCAAAATAATTAAAGAAAAGAATGGTTTCCACTAAAATTGTCTAGGAAGCATCACCTATGTTTTCTCTTAACCCTCAATATCTGAGATGTTGACTTTTGTACAGAAGTTGTTGTGTCTCACAGCTCCCCTCTGCCTTTTCCCGTTCTACGCTGCACATTCTCTGCCCTTTGCTTTTTCTTGCTGTTTACTGCATTGGCATGCCCTGTTTTGTTGTGCGAAAAACCTGGAAACGAAAAATATAGGCAAACAAGAGCGAAAAAAATTAGAAACAGGTAAATAAAAAATGCCACAGTTACAGCACCGTGGGTGATAAGCGGAGAATTGAGTTAGGTGGCGGGATAGTGTGAAAGAGAGATAAACTCTCATGCAGCACAACACATGGCCACATTATTCTCTAACAGAGGGGGTCTGCCGTACTCTAGGTGTGAATATTTTAAATTTCCATGAGGAAGGTCTAAGTCGTTTATGGTTGAATAATATATTTGTTTCAATTTAACTAATACTTGGCATATATTGTTTTCGAGTACTTGTAAGTATTCGTTGTGGTTTCTATGTATTTCTAATGAAAATTTTTTAGAAAAAGACTACCAAAGCAATAACCAACACAATGGAGCAATGTTTTTTTAAGGTACCTTTTGGATACTTATTTGATTGTACTGCAAATTTTTGAAATTAAAAAAAACTATGGTGCTTTTAAATGTTTGTTAAGTAAACATAGAAACTGTGATAAATAGAAGCTAAAACGATTTTAATTCTTTCTAAAATCATAAATAAATTTTGATTTATTGTGTGATTCTGCCCTCAGGCTCTGTGATCAAAAGAGATATGTCGGTTCTTTGAAAAAACAAGGAGTCAAATTAATTAAACCCTGTTTTGTTGTCTAGGAATTCAAGAAACGACCTGCATGAATCTAAATTAAATAAACCCTATTTTGATGTCTTGGAATTAAAGAAACGAGCGGCATACTCTGATCGATGATGTGGAAAAGGATCCGACATTGTACCCGCGTCATTCAGATTTGTTAAAATTCCAAAGTAGAGTCTATTTACATTCATGTGAATGTAAGGAGAAGTTTCGATACATTTTTCGTAGCAAGTTGAGGGATGGAGAAGAATAAGATTGCAACCAAATCAGCCCAATCCTCATACTTTGATTGAGGAATAACTTTGAGTGTTTGATTTTTCTTTTGAGTATTTAATTTTTTTTTGTGAAAATATAATTTAGATTTTTGGGGTTTGGAATTGATTTGCAAGTAATCCCGCCCATGTGGCACAACAACATATCTTTGTTCCGTATTTTTTATAATATGCTAGTGTATCAGTGCTCGGTTCCATAGTTTTTATAATATTCTTATGATTAAAGAAGCTCTCTCTCTTTCTGATGTGGTAATAGAACCCACGAGTATCAGAAATTGGATTCGAACCCTTGATCACGTTGTTAAACCCTCAATTGACAAGGGTGGGATCTTTATGATGTGAATATCCTTGTGCTTGTATAGAATTGACCTAAAATAGCGGTCGTTGCTCCACCTGTAGCTTTGTCTTGCTGGTTGTGGTATTCGAACTCATGTTGTTGGATATGAAGTTAGAATGCCTGATTCTCCATCTGAGAAATTGGAATCAAACACAACTAGATTGTTAGAAACCACATAGTCAACCAGTCGAAATAATAAGCACCTGGTAAGATCATTTATGTTGTCATAAAATGGGAGACAGGCATATTTCACTTAATGTGGATGGTGGGCCAGATCACCATATATTCTAACAAATTTGTCACAACTTAGTTCATTAAAGTCAAATTTGTTTATTAGTTAAAGTTAAAATTAACTAAAGTTAAAATTTAATGTGATGAAATCTATTACTCATTATAATAATATTTAAAGAATTAAGTCTACTTTTACTAAATCATAAATTATTATTTCAAAATATATATATTAAAATAATTTAATATAATATACACTAAAATTATTATTTCAAAATATATATATTAAAATAATTTAATACAATATACACTAAAATTATTATTTCAAAATATATATATTAAAATAATTTAATATAATATACATTAAAATTGTCAAATTAAACTTTTCAGTGACATCATCCCATGAGGCTATAATCTGAAGTAGAAACTTTACATTTGTCCAACTTCAAAATGTTAACCTTTTTAAACTTTGCATTTGTCCAACTTCAAATTGTTCCTATTTTTAAGATCTTTTCTTCCATGCTCTTGAAATGGGAGAAAATCTCGAACACAAATCAAGATAACTGGTTAAGAAAATTAAAAATTAAATTATTAACAATGGAGGCATATTGAAAATTTATCTAAAATCAACATGATTAGTTCATAAAACTAAATTATTAACAATGGATATATATTCACAATTTCTCTTGATAAATATTATTTGAAAATAATGTTAATGTTGTACAAATTTATTTAACCTAATTAGTTTCAATACATCCTAGAAAATTTAGACCCCATAATCTATGATTTATTATCTTCAACTATATCATTAAACTATTTAGTTAAATTTCAATTAAGAACACAAATATTAATTTTCAACCACCAACCACTAATTTTGAACATGAATTTTGCATTATTTTTATTTTAGACAACTTTTCTTCTTTTATATAAATCAAATTTGTGATCATTCAGACATGAAAGGTATTAAATTCTTGTTATTTATAGAAGGCATAAGAATTTTAATAATTCCAAGGACTATGGATTTATCATTGTATAATATTTTTCATTATATTGGGGCATTCAAGGCACAATGGATTAATGCTTTAAGGTGAGCACCTAAAAAATTTAATAGGAATTTTTTATGAATCTTGTCAATTCTTGTTTATTTCCTTCAGCTCTCTTAAATTGCAAGCTTAGAATTTTTTCGTTCCTTTATGTACACACCCTCTTCTTTAGTTTCTTTACCTTCATATTTATATTCGCTAGCAGCACCTTTGTTTTACGAAACCAGCTACATCACCATGGAAACATCCTTGACCCGCAATGGGCTCTCATCGCTCCTTGCTGGTGCTATCGACCTACAACCAACCCTACAGATCATTGCACTTGAACAGATAAATTCTTCTTGAGCTACAATGCCTCGCTACCGCGTATCATTGTCCAATGGTGCTCACAAGCACACCGTTCTACTTCCTTCTTCACATACAGAGTTTGCGCAAAATGAGGAGTTGCGAATAGGCTCGATAATTCACCTCAAAAAAAGCTCGTGCATGTATGCACATCATTCCATGTAAGCTACGCACATGCCACCTCCCCGCTTCCTCCCTTTAATGATTCTCCTCTTACGTCCCTTCTTTATCTCAATTCTCATTCCTAACATTTTACTTCCCCTCTTTGCTAATAAATATCTCATTCTTGCAGGTCACTTTGTCTCATCGATCTTGACATACTGTAGTGTGATTCACCATTGGTTGGTGACCCAGCCCCTATTATTCTCTCCATTGAACAGATGATCCAAGCCACCTCGTCCTCCTCTTCTTCGTCTCCCTTTTCACCGCCACCCTCCCTTGACATTCACTCCTTGTCCTCCCAAAACTCCACCCTATCATCTACAACTGTTCTCCCTTTTAAAGCACTCTCCCCTACCCGAAAATCTTGGTCCATCCAGGGCAGAGTCCTTTCAAAGACACCCCTTCGTGAATTTAGCAATGCACGGGGCACTGGAAAATCACTGTGGTTGACCTTGTCGATCGCGACAGCGATCAAATCCATGTCTCTTCCTTCAATGAGTTGGAAGAATCCCTGCATGCTCTCATTAAAATTGTCCACATTTACAATGTTGCAAATGGGACCATAAAGATCCCCAACCCTTCATATAACCATCTCAAACGGCCATTTGAAATCCTCCTCTTCTCTTCATCAACAGTGTCACAAGTCTTCGTTGAGGACCTTACAATTCCTTCCCATACCTATCAATTTGTGCCTATAAGTTCCCTCAAACATTCACCTCCTAATTCAATCATTGATGTCATAGGTATTATCGCCTCCCTCTCTCTTGTGTCTATCATTCGCAAACGCGATGGCTCTGAGACTCCCAAGAAAACTATAACTGTTCATGATATGTCCGGGAGAAACATTGATGTCACTTTGTGGGGTGAACACTGCCATACTGAAGGTCATGCACTCTCCGAAATGCGCATGGCTCGTGAAATTTCTGTGCTTGCAATTAAAGGGGGAAGGATCATCGAGTTCAATGGCCAAACTATCAGCACAGTCCCAACGACTTCGCTACTTATAAATCCAGATGTCCTTGAAGAAGAACAACTGAAAGAATGGTGTGATGGAGAAGGAAATAAAGCACCCTCACCGTCGCTCAGCCGCAAATAAAAAAGTACAAGCAAGAGGCCTTTGAGTTCGAAAACAATTGCTGAAATTTTTTCAATGCAACCTGACAAAAATATCCCATGGATTCCACTCCATGCTACTGCTACCTCTATTAACATGGATGATTTCTACTTCCTCGCATGTCCCCTTATCATTGATGGGATCCAATGCATGAGAAAGGCTTTACGACAAGATGACAACACCTACCAATGCTCGAAATGTGAAGGCTCGTTCAATGAGTGCGACTATCGTTACATTCTTCGACTCCATTTGCAAGACCACACTGGCCAGCTTGAAAATGTTGTTGCTTTCGACGAAGCTGCAACTGCCCTTCTTGGCATCTCCGCAAAGGACCTCTGCCTCCTCTCAACCGATCCTGAAAGTGTTTTCGACATATACAAAAAAATCAAAGGACGCCATTTCCTCTTCACACTATCTTTAAAGAGGGATAGATTCAACGGTGTTGAACGAATACGCCCAACTCTTATGCACGCAGAAGAAATTGCGTACGATGAGGCATCAAATACCCTCCTAAAGGCCCTACAATTAGGTCCTCCCCCCGCCAACCCATTCTAACACAAACTCTAAGCGTTTGTTTCTTGCTCTCACTCATCTCTCCCACACCTCTCATTCAATACATACTTTCCCCATAATAGCTTCTTGCTAAGATGCCCACCCTCCGCCACACATTTTCAATTCCTTCCCATCGTTCCCCTTTTAGTCTTCTTAAACCTTGATTGCCATTCCTCATCCATTTTTCAGACATGTTTTGTAATCGTAACTATATATTTTCATTGCCCTTCTACTTTCTACTACTTCTCCTAAACGCTTCATCGCCCACTCCTTTCTTCATGACGTTTTGTATATATGTCATTCCACTATGCTTTAATGGATCTTTCTAATGTATGAACATTTAGTCACATAGTTTTGCCTTTCCTCCTTCATTGTTTGATCTTATTTACAACACACACATTTTCTAAATGTACATATGAATATGCTATGCTTACTATAAAAAATAATACATAAATTGCTTCTTCTCTTTTTTGTAAAATACAAAATATGTCTTCACTTTACTCCAGCCAATACATGCAACATGTGGTTGATTTCAAAATAAATGTTTTTAAATTTGAAATATCCAACACACATTTCTAGGCAACCCATACTGAATACATTTTCTCTTTAATAATCACTCGCAATATACTTCATGCATTTGACATACCTTTCCTTACTTGCAACAGCTATGCCAACCCCACCAGAAAACAATGTGGAAAGGGAACAACAACGATGCCACTATGCACTTAATAATGACATCATCAATGCACGTCGTCGCCTCCTCTATTCAAATCGTCGAACAAACCTTCACTCTTAAACCAACAATACTCCCATTCCTTCAAAAAATTTCGTCCTCCCCATACATCCCACCCAAACTTTCCAACTTCCCCTTCCATCTCCACTTCCTAACCGACCCTTTCCAAACGCTTCAACTCCTTCAAATCTTGCCTACCCTTTACATATGCCACCCCATGTTCCTCCCTTTCTAGCTGCCCAACAATTTCTCCCCATCCTTCTCCATCATGCACATTTTTACTTTCATCAAAGGATCGATGCACTTTGTCCCATCCAAGTTTGCTAAATTTGTCATGAAGCTTACCCATCAATGAAAACAAAAACAAGTCATGGAATAATTTTTTGTACCCGTTGTGCTGCCGAATGATCAACGCATCATTTCTCCTCTACAAATAACATGGACCTAGGTATCCAACCACATGTCCTATCCTACCTAACTCAAGTTGAAGATATGCTCATTGCTCGTGTCAATCTCGTTCTTCAAGTCACCCATGCACGTGGTGGCCAATTGAAATATTCCGGTCATACTATTAGCTTTCCACAAGATATCACAAATATTGTCACCTCTCTTCCTCACATGTTGTCAGAACTAGACATCCTTGTTGTAAACAAAACTAGCTATGATGAAAAAAACTATGCATTTTTTGTTAGTCAAACACATGTCCATGCAGCTTTGCAATTCAAACTACAAAACTACCCATACTAAAAAGATGTCCATATTAACCAACTGTCCCTCTCTACTTTGCCTATTTCACCTACCAACATTTCCAACATGCTACACCATATCAACACATCTTCCATCACACTCCATGAAGCCATTCCAGAAATTCCTAATTTTGAACTTCCCCACTCATGCCCGTCTGACCTCCACCCATCCTCATTTGTTTCAACTCTACCAAACTGTCATTCCGAACTTGATGAAATACTTGCCTACATAGATTCGTCCAATTCAACAACCACCCATTCACTTCAATGGCCGACCATTGGCCTCTCTCCAATTAATGAATAAAACATAGAGGGCCTATTCTCCATGGTCTTCCCCACCCTCTTCCCCATAGGATCTCCCATAATTAACTAGCCAAGAATTGCAAAAGTGGATATGCAAGAATACGCTTTGCATCTAATGCACTACAATGATAATCATTTTGCACAGCATCCTCGCTTCCGATATTACTTGTACAACCTTATCATGTGCCATTGCAGCCAAGCAACTGCCTCTGACTTCATTAAAAGGGACCTTTCAAACACCCTTCTAGCAATAGTCACTGACCTTCGCCACCAACTCCAGAAAACGCCACCTTGCACCGTTCTAGACCAAATTATGCATTTCGGGTCATCCTTGCATGGAAGCCATTCTTTTTGGACCAGGGCTAGAGGCGAACTTACGGACATGATCACTCAAATTGGTACCCCTACCATGTTCTTCACACTAACTGCAGCTGATACAAATGGCCTGACTTGCATAATTTGATGCCTTCCAACCCTCCATCCAATTCAAATGAGCACACTCGATGGAGAATCTAAAACATTGTTAGAAACCCGCATCGTGCATCTCAATATATCCATTGCAGATTGACAATATTCCTGGAAGAGGTGCTACTTAAAGGATTCCTTGTAAAGTATTGCTGGTGCAGGTATGCATACTATTCCTTCCCTCTCTTATCTTTCATTCCTTTCACTTCCACGCATCCAATCTTACTATCTGTCCCCTTCCTTTATAAGGTATGAATGGAAACATCACGGCTCCGCACATATCCATGGGTTTTTGTGGCTTCCAAAGGCACCTGCTATGGACAATCTCAATTGGACCAACCCCACAGATGTCCTCGCGGCTACAGAATATTTTGATAAGTACTGCACTACTTGGAATCCTCGCTCGCTTCACAATCGAGCTCCTCGAATACATCTCTACAAGATCCATGCCTCCTTAGCACACATGAAATATTTACAGGCAACCAGTTACAAGACTATGAAAAAGTCCTCAATTCTGTTCAAAGACACACAAATTGGCACTCTTCTACATGTTTACGCAAAAGAAATAACACATCAACTTGCCGCTATGGAGCCCCATGGGAGATTCGCAACACGTCATCTCTTCACATTGATGGTTCTAGCAAAAAAGTGTACTCCCCTGCTAGAAATTATGACAAACTCAACGTGCACAATGATCAACTACTTGCAATATGGAGGGCCAACATTGATTTTCAACCAATTCTCTCACGCCATGCTGTTTTGAACTACATTTCAAAGTATGCAGCAAAATCAGAGGCAAAGTCTGAAAGCTACTACCAAATGCTCTTACGCCTCTCACAATGCTCCCCCCGAGATGCTCCTACTATCACTATCGTCTGCAAAGTCCTCACCGAAATTGTTGCTGATCGAGACATTGGTGCACAAGAAACATGCCACATGCTACAAAAACTCCCACTAACAAACTGTAGTCATTCTTTTGTCTCCCTCAATGTAAAAAAACAAGTCTTAAAACGCGTATCGCATGAATTAGATGGTCATCCTCCATCAACACCTTTCATTGCCTCCTACATGCAAATACCACCTGCACTTGAAAGTTTGTCTCTTATTGAAGTTTCACGCTCCTGGTCCTTCTCCACCCGTCGAAAAACATCACCATGGAAACAAATATTCCCTCCCATGGTTGTCCGCGTTCTTCCTCATTACAACTCCATTCCATTGAAAGAATCACCATCCTATGTGGACTTCTGCTGGAGCGAACTCCTTCTATACTTCCCTTTCCGTAGCCTCCCTAATGATATTGGCATATCTGATGCAGGAATTGTTGCACACTGGGAAGAAATTAGACACACATATCAACCTTGGCATGTTCACCACAAACCATCCACCCCGAACCTTTCTGAATCTATATGTTCATCCCCAGACAACCCTCCCCATGCCCCCACACTTGACATGCATGAATGGCAATTTCTCTCTCAACTCCACCCAGGTAACAACCTCCTCCTCGATGAGCTTGAAATGCTTGGCCATCGTGAGTTTGACACAAACCATAATTGGGGCCACTCTACAATCCCTCCACACTTACAAGAAACAACCATCCGCTTCATCGACTCCACCCGCTCCTCCACAAGATCCCACCAACTCATAACTCCATGTGCACATTCCCTTTCCTCCTTGTCCCCAAGCCAAACCATTGCATTCAATATCATTTTCTCACACTTCCGCAACAACATTGCCAAAAAAACACTCAAAATGATAATCCAAGGCACTGTTGGTACCAGCAATTCGTTCCTAATTGAGTTCTTAAAAAATGCATTCCTTGAAAGCTCCACCATTGGAAAATACCCCCTGCTACTACTTACTCCTACTCGTGTTGCAGCATTCCACATTAATGCTTTGACGATCCACTCTGCTCTTCGCATCCCTATATCCTCTATGGAGCCTTTAGAGGGTCAATTCATCCTAAACCTTCAAGAACAACTTCAACATATCAATTACATTCTAATTGACGAAATGAGCTTCATTGGTCCTAAATTTCTTTCTCAAATTGATGATCGCTTGCGCAAGGCATTCCCATCAAATAGAAACAACCCATTTGGTGGACGTTCTATAATCCTTGTGGGTGACCTTGGCCAACTACCACCTACAAAACACACGCCAATGTATGTAGGAACTTCTCGTGGCACTGCACTTTGGCAAAGCTTCAATACTGTGGTTACGCTTGCAACAGTGTTTCGGCAACAAGGAACAAGTCCTGGACAAATTTCCTTCCGCGAAATCCTCTCCAACTTTCGCAATGCAACCCCCACTGTTACTGATTGGAATCTTCTTATGACACGTTCAAAAACAAATATTCCTTAAGCCGAAATCCAATCATTCTCCAATTCAATGCATCTTTATTCAGCAAATGACATTGTTGACCTACATAATAAATCAATGTTAAAATTATTAAATCAGCCAGTTGCACGTTGTTTTGCTGCCGAAAAGAGGCAAATCAAAACTACACAACCAAAAAATGATCAATTATCAAAGAAAATACTCCTATGCATTGACCAACGTGTTATTCTCAAAAGCAATTTGTGGGTTGGCGCTGGTCTTGTTAACGGTTCGCTCAGCACCGTTCGCGCAGTCGTATATGCACCAAGTTGTACACCACCAGAACTACCATCCTTTGTTGTAGTTTCCTTCCCTCACTACAATGGTCCACCATGGGATCCTTCGAATCCAACATTTGTGCCAATCCCCCCCATCACAAGGGGTTCGCGCGCACACCTGCCTCTCGGCATGGCATGGGGCTCGACAATCCATAAATCGCAAGGCATGACACTAGATAAGGCAACAATCGACATCGAAAACATTGACTGGCAAGGGCTCACTTTCACAGCTATTTCAAGAGTTCGCTCGCTGAATGATCTCTGCATCTCCCCTGCCTTCTCCTTCTCACGCTATTCACGTATGCAGGAGAACCCTTACGTCATGCACAGGTAACAAGAAGAGGCACACCTTGCATCCAAATCTATTACTCACACTCCTTGAAGAGCTCCTACTATTGGTACCTTCTCTTTGCTTGCATTCCACTTTTACTTCTTCCTTCTTCTTCCTCATAATATGACCTTGCAAATTTCCTGCTTCATTTACATTTTCACTTTCCAATATCATTTCAACTCATATTTGTTCCTACTATTTGTTTCTTATTATTCTTTCCATTATTAGTGTAAAAATTTTACATGTTCACTTATATGCTTTTCCTTTCCTTGCAGCAACTATGGATCGTAGCTACCTTTCTCAACTCAACAACTTCTACGAAGAAATCACTGAAGAGGAGAATGCACTCCTCATTGTACAGCAACGCTTCTTAGTTGCACCTACTCTACCACTATACCGTTTGCGCCCAACATTGCAACTACTCCAAAAGATCAAAAAATTCATCCGTCTCCTCATTCATATACATGAAAGAGATGCACACAAGCGTCTTTGAGCATACTATCTTAGTCGCGTCCCAACTTTGGACGTCAATTGGTGCTGTCGCTGTCAGGCAACCCCTTGTATTTACGACTACGAATACCACCTACCTGCAACCAAACACCTTGAATGTGTGAGCAGTCTACTATGCTATCACTTGTTCCTCCTTTTTGTTCCAAATCAATTTTCTTCTATATTTAACAATATCAATCTTACTCTTTTTTCTTCTACCATGATGTAAAACTGCCTACTACTGTGAGTTTTAATAACATGTAAAACCCTTTTACCATTACATTACTTCAATACAAGTCAATGATGCCTTCGCAAAAATCTATATGATGCACAAGAGATCTATAGTCTACTATATTGTATACTATCTATTTTCATCATATCAGTTATGCCTACATATCTAAATATCACAAATTATTTCCTTTATACACTCTCATTTTATACGATTATAAATCGATTCACAAGTGAAGCTATTGTTTGTTTTCAAATAGTTTGCTTCTAATTTAAATTACATTCATGGAAATTTGAGTCAATTACTTCTACTATTATTAAGACATAATGATTTAAGATAATAACCACAAAGTTATAAAATTAAAGTCATGGAGATGAAATTACCTACCTTCTTTCCTCCTTCAACTTGAGCAAACAACATATTTAATTTTCATAGTTTTAAATCTAAAAATTCATGTAATCAATCAATGGCAGATTTTACCCCTCATAAATTCACATTCATCATGTTCCCTAACATGTACCACAAAATGATTCATGTCTCCTCCTTCTGACGTTCCCTTGCACCCCCGGTGCAATTGCTAGTAAATATTTTTTAAAAGGAATTTGAAGTTTGCCACGTTTCACCTATCGAGCTGCATTTAGAATACCCTTTGTGTTCCAGTTTTCCTCCGTCATGGCCTTTTGAAACATATTTAGGAAAACATATTTAGGCATCGGATTGTGAAATTTCCTTTGGCATGGGCTTCATCATTCTCAAGTTCTTTAACTGAGTTGTTTACGAGGGCCTGTGATTTTCCAATACCGAGAAATTTTTCATTAAAGTTCCCATGATTGAAGAATCAGATTAGGGTTTCCCTTTAGTAATTATAATATCTATGGGTACATTATAGAGCCTTGAATTTTACAATAACAAGAATTTTAAAGTTAAAATGAAAAATTGCGTCTATACTGGTCACATTGATGTTAAGGCTATAAAAAGTACGAGGAAAATGAATAGATAAGGAATATAAAACACACAAAAGACATAAGTTCATTTTGAAAATTAAATATTTCAGGAAATATAGTGTATAAATGTCTTTCCAGTTAAGGATTCATTTTGTGATTCTTTAACACTAGAAATAATAACTTCGAGTAATTGTAATAATCGTGGATGATTTTAAATACTAAGGTTTACAAATTTTTTCCAACAAAGATCCATTACAATATAAAATGTCAAAAATTTTAACGTTGCAAATAAAGGATGTCCTACTCAAAACCTGCATGATAGTTACCAATATTCATTATGTAGATAAGTAAAAAAATACAAGAGTGTCTATTATTGTAACATTTAACCTTGTTCATTTAAGCAAATAAAATTACTTCCATATCACAAATGCTTATAAAATATATAATTAGAACATGGGATTGATATTGCCAGGAATAAAATAGAATAACTAACCCACAAAATTATTACAGTTAATCAAACATCCATATCTAGCCTTTATGAGGAAATTTTAAAATATTTAAGACAAAAATAGAAATGGATTTTTAATCCACTAAATAGAAAATTCTTCACGCTTTTAATTTGGGATATAGATTCATTTTGACTTGGTAGTTCTGAATGATTGAATGCATACTAAAACTTATACATATCTCTTATTTTTTCTCTTCTTAGTATCTTATGGATCAAGGTCTCTCTTAGTGCATCTAGTTTTTCTATACTAGTATCTATGCTTTTACAAAAACAAATACTTAGCTATATCATTCATCTCATCATTAGTTGATTTCAATACTAAAACTTTTAGCATTGTGTTCCAAATATAGAATCAAACTACCTATAGCATTTTTTATTTAAAAATTATGTGTTCACTTATTTCATTGTAATCTCATGTATCAAGGATCTCTCCAAAAAAAAATTTCACTTCAAAGGATTTTTGTTTCATTCTCATAGCGTATATTACTAGGGCTTTTTCCTTCCAAGCAGGATCTTCATCTTTATTCTACACTTTACTTGAGCATGAAACATGCTCAAGGAAAAATATATGATTATTTTTCCTCTCTTTTGGTCTTCCATTGTGTTGTTTCTCCACAATACTATAGAATATATTTTAGGGTCTTAGAATCTCTAACACCACCAATCCAAATTCCACAAAAAACTACTTTTCACAATGGAATATAAACAACAGTAAATCAACATGTGCACAAATATAATTTTTTTTACAAATTTTTAACAAACTAACTTCGTTCTATTAAAAAATTGTAATAAAACTACCTAGGGATCATGGACCTGATATAATCACTGATACAAGAAATACAAACTAGGGTTTGTTGTCAACAACTATGACAACCAATCTACCCTGAAAAATATACAACTGACCATCTAGTTGATGTAGCGCGCTTCACAACTCCCCTTGGTCATACCCTGAACAATTTTTTTGGTCCTTCTCCTCCCAATATACATTTATTCCTATATCAATGGATCCTACTCATTTAGGTCATTGAACATGGCTCTCCAATATGCCCTCTAGCTGATCACTAGTCCATCAAAAAATCAACACATAGGGTCTGCTTGTAAGTTGTTCACAACTTCGTTTGTGAACAAATCCTTGATTACCGATTGCTTCTCCTTAGCTCTTAGGGAATTCTTCCCTCTATTTCCTTCATGTTATTCTCTAATGAGGAAAAATTAGAGCCCGGATGGTTTCCCTCTATCACTATAAGGTGTCCTTCCCTTCAGAAAAATTGGGGTAAACAAATTTCTCCCTTGACTTCCTTATTTTTTCCTTAAAAGATAATTCCCTAAGAATTACTGCTTCTTCCCTTATAAAAACTTCTATTTTTCCTTCAATAGGTTGTAATTAGGGCTTGGATAAAGCCACTATAACCCTCCCAAAACTATTACTTTTCACTTCTACAAATACCATCCTAAACTAGGACAAATATCCACTAGCCGAAAAAATCAACAGAAGAGGCAAACATACCTTGCTCTGTAACCTTTTGCTTCTCCAATTATCCTTAGATTTTTTGAAAATTCTAAGCTTTTTTTGGGGAACAACAACAACCATAAATTTCATTTTGAAACCCTCTGTTCTCCTTCTATTTAAACCCTCACACCAACGTTATCCCTTACAGTGTATGCGACCTATAGTCTAGAGTCCTTCTAGGCATTGAGACCCTCCCTAAGTGATATGTTGTCCACTTGCAATTGACATATAGGTCTGTGGCCAAAACTAGAGAAGGAAAAAACCTCAAATATGCACAAAATATTCCTAGAAATGCTTCTCTTGGCCTCATAATACACTCTGTCCTACTCAGCCTCAAATAAGTCTTGAGAAGATTCCAAACTTGTCCCTCCTCTCCTTCGCTTGAGCTCTTTTCATTTATGTGGCTAGTTCAAATATCTATTCCTTTAATGTGTTACTTCTTGGATGCGTGTAATGAACCTCCAATCATCTTATATTTACATTTTTTTCTAGGGTGTGAAAAAACTAGCCCTTGGGGACTTATTTCATGTTGATCTTACATGAAACCTTCTTGCAAACCCACACAAAACACATAAAAATGCATATCTCAACTTTGCAAGGGATTTCTTGGTACATTTTGTTGCCCCTGTCTCCATTAAGGATGTTCTACAATCTCTAATTTCCAAGTCATCAAAACTCCCTTTAGTTTTGGCTCCACTCCTTTGGTTACAAAACCCCCACGCTTGGGTTCATAGCCCACAAATGACTTTGGGGTGCCAATTCCTATACAACCATGAGCCCTAGGATTTGGAGTACATCCCAAGCTATAAATATCAACACTCCCTCTTAATGATGGAGGTACTTCCAACACTAGGAGATATCTTGTCCCCGATGACACTAGCCCATTAGGTGTACTACATTGAAACATACTATGTAGAATGAACCAAACTTTCTTGGTAGTGTCACTACCTCATCATATATCAACCTAAAGACCTCAACACTTCCATAGGTTTTCTCCCTCTTAAGCTAGACTCCCTCTAAGTATACATGATCTCCATTGACTCAACGTGTTATTGATCTTGTGTCCTACAAGTTCAATCTGAGTTGTGGTCAAAAACAGGCCAACATAACCACAACCTAGTCCCACAAGCACTCATCCTGCTTGATCAAACACAATATGTGAACATCCCTCCAATATCACATATGAAACATCATGATCCAATGAATAAAATATCCTTCCAACATCATTTCCATCACATGAAGCAATATCGATTATACCAAACTTGTCCATACCTAATAAATCCTTGAGTTGTCTCAATGATCCATGACAAGTCAAGAGAATTCCATGATCAAAAACCTACCACACAACAAAATATTGTTCACAAGGTTCACCACCAATCCACCAGAACTCTGAGCCTATCTTGTTTCCAATCTAATCAATACCATATCTTGTTTTCAATATAATCAAGACCCCATCTCCATGGCTTCAACAGAATCCTCTATTCCATAATATAGACAATATTAGCTCCCCCTAAACTGCTTCTCTGTGCACACTCTGATTCATCGCCCCTTCAAATTAACTCTGATACCATGTTTTTTTTTATATGGGACTGGATAATCTAGGTTAGGCTCTTAGAATCTCTAATACTACTAACTCAAATGCCACAACAAACTACTTTTCACAACGAAATATAAAAAATACACTACCATATTTGGCCCAATTTCCGACAACCAAAATATCTCTATTGTGACACATAGGCATCCCAAGAGCGACACTTTGAGGTTGGGAAAAATTTTGTTTCTTGTACCATCGCATATGTGACACTTCTAATAATTGTCGATAGAGCACCACTAGACATGACATGTGTCTTCATTTAGTTTATCTTTGAATCAAGTTGTTTATTGTCGCTATTCCGACATCATGTGGAGACATTGGTAGTTTGACACCGATGCATTCCCAGACTTTGTTGCAATACTAAATGCCTATTGCGATGGAAACAACCGTCGAAAGTGCCATGACGTGCATCTCTATTCCGAAAACTGGCATAACATTGTTGCAAGGTTTGGGCCATATCAACGACACAAACAACCATCAGAATAGCTATGGAAAAAACCGTCGAAATTGCAACGTGACTCCTTTAAAAAAAAAATTTGGGGCAAAAGTAACCCTGAGATGGTAATCCACTTTAAGAAGGAACTCACATTTGACTTATGGCGTGATAGTAGTAGTTGAAAGGAGAAAGCAAGATGTATGACCTCCCAAGCGAGCTAGGATGCAAGAAAACTATCTGAGCTATCATGCATCCTAGCATAGCTCGCTTGGGAGGTCGTCGATCTTCATTTCTCATATATCAACTATTGGCTTCATGCGAGAAGAGAAATTTGAGTTCCTTCCTAAAGTGGATGATCATCTTAGGCTTACTTATGCCCATATGGATGTATCTCCGGTAAGAATTTGGTACCTTTTTCTATAATGGAATCATAGTGGATTTTGTCTTGGGCTTGATATATTGGCTAAGCTACTCCCATTTAGACTCTACACCTGGGATCTTAGTACTTTATATTGGATTTTTGTTGAACCAGGTGATGCCTCAAGGATAATTTGATAAGTTTGAAGTTTGAACTAGCATTTTGTCACCTTTAATTCACAAGATACATAAACATTTTACCCAAAACATAAAAACTAAAAACTAAAATAGACTTCTCCAATCTATGAAGTGGGGCAACTTCTTCTTGCTCTAGATTCCTCATATTAATTAAAGAATTAAGACATATATAAAAGGAAGATATACAAAAAAAATAATAGAACTAAAATCACATCTATTAGAGTAGCACTGGTTGTGGAAAAATATAAGGGCTTTAACAAAAAATATATGATATCTTTTTAGTAGGAAAGAAATGAACCAGTCACATATTCAATTACACACTTAGAAGTTAATGCAAAGTCTTCTCTAACGTTCAAACTACTCCAAACATTCATAAATAATGTCCTAACATGAGCAACATTGCAAATAATTTATTTTCTAGCAACAAGATAAAAGAACCCATAACAAGTCTAACGTAAATAACAACCAAAATACTAAATTTCCATATCCTTTTATACAAAGAAACACGAAGAAAATATATGAATATAGATATGCTATGTCCATCCAAAATTTATATGCAATATATAGCATATAGATAAGGTTCTGCTAAGATGATAGTTATGCAATATGTATCATATAGACAAGGTTCTACTAGCATAATAGTTTTGAAAAAATAAAGTAAATCGCTCGATCACAGTGGCACGAATACTTCATTCATGTGCATAAGGGAATTATGGTATTCTTTGAGGAATCCTAAAGAGGAACCCCATCTTCCACAACATTATCAACATGTTCCTCTTATTCTACTTGCACCTCCTCAGTAGTTTCTGCTTCCAAAATATAAGCTTTAGCTTCTTCAAGTATTTTCTTTGAGAAAGAGAGAGTGAGCAAGTAATTTCCATGCATAGTCCTCGGAAGCAATGTCATAGTCTTGCTTCTTCTTCAAACCAATGTGGCCACTGATTTCTCACACAACAACATTAACTTCAATGTCTAATATCTCTTGGTTCCCTTCTCCCAAAGTATGTTTCTCTGCATAGCATTGGTCACAAAAACAACTGAGGGTGTTCAGAAATATATTAAGAAATTATGAACTTCACAAAAAGGAACAACAATGTCTCAACAATATCATCAATCTACTACGCTACATGAGGAAGCAACCAAAATTGGAACCATGTTAATATGCTACTATTTTGTACCTTAAGAAAAAAAAACACTCTTTTGTCACAATTTTCAATGAGCACATTTTATGGCATGCTTTTATCTTGTATACATATGCAGGAGCTTCCAACGACATTTTAGAGGTCTTCCAAAGAATTACCCCCTTCAAAAACTATGTCACTCATAGGGTAGTTGTAGAGTTCAAATATCTTGACCCCAGTTTTCTCAGACTTCAATGGTACTCTTTTTGTTGGTGATTTTTCAATCGGGAAAGGAAGAGCCAAGTAATAAGCCTCCCACAATGTTCGATTCATCATGCCAAATTGAAAATTTTAGACATATCTATAGACCAAAAAAAAAATCAGAGCCAATGGACCGAACAGTGAAGACAATTTCTTCCTTAACCTGCTCTTGTTATTGTTCAAAAGGTGAATAAAAATGTTTTATGGACAAGACAAATTTTTTAACCATGATAGTACCTAGAAGTGCATATGGTTTATAGTTGCAAAATCTCCCAGGCTATTGTAGCCAAGGCGAAAAGATGGGTTTCTAGCCTCCACAGCCAAATGCAGAGCTAACAGTAAGCTATCATGGTCGATGCGTTAGGGTTAGCAGTCCAACACTCTTAGATCAATAAGCACATGCCCATATTAAATTGAAATCACCTGCAGTAGAATAAAAATTATCGATGAACATCAACTTTCAACATAAAAACAATTCAAACATTGCATAGAAGGTACCATCATTGTTAATTTCACTTACTTTCATAGAAATCATGTTTGGACTATCCAAGACAGGGGCCTTTTCCAAGTACTAAACTTTGCATCCTCACTTTTTTCAAAACAGAAGAGCACCTCTTCCTACCCTATTTTAGTGAAGTTGAATTTAAAGGGAGCAAAGTCCTGCAGCACCTTGTCCACTCGAAATTTAGTGGAACACTTCTTAAGATGGCGGCCTTCATTGCGCTGAGAAATGAAACCATAATTACCAGGGATGACCTACAACCATTTCTACACAACATTTGGGGATTTAATCGACATCAAAACCTCTCCTATTAAAAATTCTCCCCTAATCCATACGCAAATTGGAAAAACTGAACATAACTCAACGACAGAATCAGTTGTTAAAAAAAGGATATTCTGCAATGAGTATTCTTCAAACAACTAATAATTGGAAAATGGTTTTGACATAATTCCAACCTTGGTTTAACAAATAGGAACATCATAGCGTAGCAAACCCCTATGCATCCTTTCCTCCCACTTCCAAATATACGGAAAATAATATGTCAACATTGGTATATATTTCTTAAAAGAAAATATCCTTAAAATGGTGTTTCTTAAGGATGGGACCTGGGTCCATTTTAAGCTCACTTAAGATCTGTAACTCATACTCCCCAGATGGTTTCCACCAAGGACTTGATATCTAGATTCTGTACATCTATGATTTTCTCAAATAACATATATCTATTTCATAAATCTCAAATGGAGTAAAATACCAAAGCTGAGGAAATATGGACGAGATCATAGAAGACAGTGTAGCAAAAAATAAAGAAGAAAAGTGACAGCTAAATAAATATAAGATATCACACCATTAATGCCTTACGGAGGTAATGTAGTGACTCATGAGTCATGTAGGAGAACATTCACACACAATTGATTTATATAATTGGTAATAACTATCGTCATTCTGTTTTAGGTCTCAAACTTAGAAAGTGACATTTAGAGCAACAAAACATAACAACTTAATAAATTGTACATAGTCTATACAATAAAGTTCCACTACAATTGAGCTATTCAGTATAATAATGCTTTATTATGAATAAAAATTCAATGGAAATAGAACTTAGAAGTAATTTTCTACAATTTTGGTATATAGAAAATTCGCAAGACCTGCTCATCAAAAAAATTTAAAATATTATCAGGAAATTCCTAGCTCTATTCACTACATGTTATGCGTCTTAGCTCCTTTGCATGCTCCTCCCTGCTAATGCGGAGCACATCCCTTAGATCTATGAGGAGAATTTGATGTTTCCAATCAAGAGTATTTTGAAGATAGGGTGCCTTGAGTACAAAATGATAAGCCAAGAGCTATATCTGTTTTAGAGTCACTTTTCCCCGTATTCCTAGGGTATCACTTGGGGAAAAAATATTTTGGTCAACATATTCCAAATAAGAAATAGATATTGTAATGGTATCAGACTTAGTAGGGGAACCAAGATCTATATCCAGGTCTCTTTTCACACCCATAGCATCAGGCTTAGGAAGGTTTTCCTCATCTTGGACCTCAGTCACTTCCACATCTTTTTTACTTCGAACTTTCCTTTTGTAGGTTGAACCATTATTGAATAGATCCTTAGCTCCTTGCTTTCTCTTATAATATTTTTTAGTCAGCTGGCTACCTCCAGCTTGCAAGGTGCCACATTGATCATCTGCCTTACATTATCCTGCGAGTTTTAAAACCTTGGCCACACTTCATTTTTTATTTCCATTTGTAGATATTCTCACTAATTTTGAAAGGAAATGCTCCACGTTTTCATTATAAAACAACAAGGATTCGAGATTCAAATCTTTTAATTCCACAGTCTTGTTAAAAAACATGGCACAAAATATCATAGTCAGAAATCATTTATGAAACTAAATCCTCATTTAACATATATCAGTAGAGAAGCTTCTCAAAACCAATTTGATAAATCATATCACGAACCAGGAGAAAAAAATTTCTCAAGTTAAGGGTAAGCATAACATTTAAGTTTGTAACATTCTAAGATATAATTTATGAAATCGTTGTCTAAAGGACCAAATTAAAATATGGTAACATCATAGGTTACTAATTACTAAACAGTAAGAATTGTAAAACTATTTACTGATGTCTTTTATTCCATTTGCACACAAGCACGGTAATATTTCCAACTAATTTTCCATGGACATATAAGACCTTTTCTAATCATTCTCACTTCAAAAACTAGCTCCATATTCCAAATTCCTTATGTATCCTTCAATAGCTCATTATCGTCACAACAAAAATTCAAATGATTTGTCCATAGTGACCACAAGACTAAAAACCATGATTTGAATTATGTATTCAGTCCATGGTGTCCTGTACTTAAGTCATTCACAATGGAGCTGATGAACATTAATTGATTTGAAAATTTCAAAATGACAACCTACATGATAAAACCATTACATGTGGTGTGTTCCGAAGGGTAGGGGATGCTCCTCCATGCTTCTAAGATGTGGGTACTCCAACGGGGTGTTCACCACGTCCCCTTTTGGGGGATGCAAAGAGACAGAGCGTAGAACAGGTGCCCAAGGGAAATGTTTCCACAAATCCCCTTCTGGGGACAATGCAAGAAGATGCAGTAGGGAACATCCCACTCAAAAAATGGCATTCTCCCACACTCTTTTGAGTGGAGCCCGTCATTTTGAGGAAAAAGAGACACAAGCAGAACACAAAATAAAATGAATGCAACCCTAATACACATGTAGATGAGGAGAAGGGGCATGATGAGGTGCAACTTGGGTTGTTTGGTGCGCCATTGAGCATTATTGAAAAGGGAAATGACTCAGATTCAGATAGTGACACTCATGCTCAGTATTTATTCCTCATGCAGTAGCTGGTTGTAGAGACTATTGGGGCATTTCCCCTAGCTGATGGTCATTTTTCATTTGACAGGTTGTTCGATCATTTATCTTAAGACACAAGTCTCTATCTTCTGAGGTTTCTAAATATAATGAAAAATATAATGGCAATAGAAGATTTATGAATTATGATTATTATGCCATGTTACGTAATTAAATTTATCATTTTTATTTTCTTGTAGTGATATGTGATGGTGTATGTTAAATGTTCCAATGATTTCAATGATTTATGCTTCAGTTTTTATAAAATTTAATTTTTAATATTTCAAGTGGGGCCCTCCATATCAGTGACCAGGACATCTTCTATGATGTTTCCTAGAATTTGGGGTGGTTCTTCCACACATTCCCCAGATGTATTTCCCATCTCCCACCTCCCTGTATCCTGGAAACTTTGTGGAACAGTGTTGTGTTTATAAAAAATTAAAATTGAGTTACTAACTATAGTCATAATGCATTACCATGATCAAAACATTTGCCACCAGGTATAAGACACCACTCTAATTTTATCTTTATTCTTATGCAGAGATTGGCATCAAGCACGTCAAATATACTGGAATTGCAAGTGAAAATTTAGGTTAGAAGAATGATGAATGTCTCAAATAAGTTAAACTTTTGCCATTTTATATTTTTTAGCGCTTGTTTCTTTACTAAAGCTTAGGAACTCTAAGTAGATAGGGGACACTATCTTGTAAATAGAAAACCATAATAGAGTCTGGATCTGTCTCAAGAGATAGTGTGCCGAGTGTCAGAACCTATGTCTATTTGTAAATTGATGTGATAAAGTTACGGAGTTAGATGCACAAAAAATAATGTCTTATCCTCTAATTTTCTCATCATGTAGTAGTAGTGATGATAACATGAAAAATCATCCTTGACAGAGGATAAGTGATTGTGATTTAATGATTTAATAATTTAAAATCTTGGGATTTTTATATTATATACACCTCTGGAAGAATTCCCATGCTAGGTCCCAAATTTTTCATAAGAACATTTAAATAGAAGATAAATATGCATTCTCTAGAACCTTTAACACTCAAAAGAGTGTTTTTTTGGTGTTCAAACCAATAGATAATGCCACATTAAAAGTCAAGTAATGAAATTAAAGATTCTAAAGTCCCCCAAAGATCATATAAGGCCTCTTTAAAGAGGTATTTTTGAGAAAAAGAAATCTGAACTTGCCATGTTGAAACGACGAGAAGAATAAAAAAAATATGAAGAAACTCACTAAGGAATATCATCCAGATGGTACCATGTTCAAGTCCAAGAAAAGATAATTGTACCCTAAATAGGGTAGGCAGTGTTACCCCCTCTCATAAAGGGGTAACTAGAGGATATTTTTTCTTCAATGATCCACATTGCCGATAGTGATCCCAGTGATGATGGCCAACATTATCCACATATAGAATTTTGCAGATGCCTCATATCTTATGCTCAACTCACTCACTTGAAGAGGTTGGTGACTCAACACACATAAGGTACCTTAGCCATTAATTCATACGAAGTGTTTAAGTTTAATGTATTTGACATTTTAAGTAAGGATCATGGGTTGAAATCATATAATGGATCATGATGCCTCGAAATCATGTTTGTCACCATGTTTAACTTAATGTCCATCATATGTATTATAGCCTAGTGTTTTCACCCTTGGGGAGAAGGGTACTACTGGGGGGATTTAATAATGCAATTAGAACCTCTCCAAAAACAAAGGTAGGTGAAACGACCTAACAATGAAGTATTCCCTTCCTATGCAAGTCTTATGATCAAATCTAGCTCACCCATAGTGCTTCTAACTTTCAAGGAAAAAGCCTCCCTTCACTAGACATTAACCATTGGCTAACCCACAACCTTGTACTAGAGCCAACTCCAAAAAGAGAAAAATAGCCTAGGGCATCAAGATCCCCATCAAGAAAGGATGATGACGCAATGCATATCCTATGGAGAAAATAAGGATAACCCAAAGAAAATTAGACCCTTGGATACAACTCCACGACACTTCAAATATATGCTTCAATCTTGGTCCAAGTAATTTTATAACTATCAAGTATAGATTTTCATTGCTAGAACCCTTCTATCAATTTCCCAAGAGCCTATGATCACAAAAAATAGAGATATCTGGTGATTCCATGGTTAACAACCTCAATCCAAGTAAGAAACATGCATCCATGGCTAACTTCCAGAAATCATGTAAGCAACATACATCATCAGACGTGATCATATATCATCCTTACATCCACATGGAGAACAATATTGAAGCTAACTGACTTGTTAGCGCACTAGTAAAAAAGGTAGCATGCTAGCCAATAATCAACATCTACAATGGAGAAAATCACTACAACACCTCCAGAAACATATCGTAGGGATTTATCTCTCCAAGGATCTGAGATGAGCTAGCTTCTTTCAGTTATAAAATAGGGCCCTTAAAAAAAAACATCCATTCAAGACTCAGTACATTAGAATACATGTAATAAATGTCAATTACTAGACTTGCGTAAGCTCTTTTTTTTTTTCATGCTACTCAAGCACTGATTATTTTCACTTTCATTCCTTGAAATATCCAGCTCCTCTTTTTTTTCAAGCACTTCAGCTCACTCATTTTTAGTTGATCAGTCTTCTAGGTTACCAAGCCTTCTAAATGCACTCATTTTATCTTCATTAAAACAAGTATAACATTTTCATCTCAAGAATAATTCGTGACTAATGATTATGTAAGTACGAGAAATCTAGAAACTAGAGGAGAAGCCTAAGAACATCTGAGGAAATCAATTGAACATTTGACAAACACATAAACAAAAATGAAATATCTACTAGGAAACTAGTAATATAAGTAATAAGAGATGGACTAATGGGAAATAATCAAAGAATTAAGGTATCACTAACCTCTCTTGGAAAAAGATATCTATGATCCCATTCCTACCATTCTCATGATTGAAGGATATAAAGAGACTCCAATGCATCAACCATGTCCTATTTTGTAATTAATTGAGGGGTGATGCAAAATATTTCTATCCATAAAGAGGAATTAGTAAGAAAAGAAAGACAACATAGAATTACAAGCATACACAAATACACAATGGAACCAAATAAAACCTTAGAATCCATAATTTATTTCAACTCATTAAGTTCTTCAAGAGAAATATCCCAATTTTGCATCAAAATCTCTGCTGCAAGCTTTCCCCACAAGGCACTCAAACTCCTTTCATCTTTTGTATAAAAGGTGTGGTATTGGTATAAAAGGTATGCTACCCCTGAGTAGTTTCCGCATTCAAACTGAAAATTATCATATTTGTAGAGTGACTCTATATGGTTAGGTCCAATATGCCCATTCGGTGAACAACACTTCATGTAATCAGACAATTATAAATAAAATCATAAAAAATATATCTAAGTATCATCTTAATATCAAGCTCTTTTAGAAATCCAGAAAAGAAATCATCCAGAAAAAATACCATTTCCAACAGTTCATTGAAAAATTATAAATGTTTTAAAGTTTCTTTGAAGGAGAAATCATTGTGCATGTATGGGTTTTATTTTTTCATTTCTACTGCTTATTTTCCAGCTATTGAGTATATTGAAATTTTCTAAAATTCATTTGTGTTTAATTAAATTCTGTATTTAAGTTATTTATGAGAATAAAATTAAGCCAACAATCACTTGGGTATGGGAAACTTTTACACCAAGAACATCCTCATGGCCTACTGCATTTAGCATCTCTATAAAATGTCAAAAGAAAAAAAAAGAAAACATGTTAAAAGTAAAAAAAATGACATAAAAATTGGTTAATGTTGGCCATAAAGCACTCTAGCATGAAACATCCAGCATATATGTTATCGAAATTATGGTGTCAAAACCTCAGTGTGACGAGCACACATGTCTTTTCCTTGACCACAATGGAGAGATCAACACTATCATCACCGAGAAAATGTCACAAGTATGTGGAACACATTTATTTTTGGTGTTCTGTTGGAAATTTGGGGTTTTTTGATTTATCACTTGCAATATCACATGGCACAACCAACTCAAAGAGTTCAGTTTTATCATTTATGCACAGAGGTATGCTAGGTTTTATGCGACCAAACATGCTTAGTTTTTGGCACTCTAAAATAACATGGACCAGCGTGCTGATTATTGGCATGAGACAAGCAAGATGAGTGAGACGATGGGAGACAATGTGTGGGTTGGTTATTAGCACAATGAAGAAAAGTTGGGTGCAACTGGTTAAGGCATGCCCGCACGACATGGTAATAGCGACCGATTATATGAGTGCAACATGTTTATAGAGTCCGCTTGGTAAACACATGGTGGAAAATAGAGCTCAACAAAGTGGAGATAACAGAACTCAAAAAAGGACATAACACAACTCAATAGAGTAGGATAACAACAATTTGGTGATGACATAGAGAACTTGCACAATTGGTGGAGGAGTCAAAGGGCACGGAATACAATAGCAGCAAACCGAGTTATCATTCGGGGTAACTTTGGAGTATCTAGATGCGACAACCTAACTACCACAGTCGCGTAGAGGAGAGGACCATTAACAACATATGTCATGTGTCATGTGTTATGTGTGATAGTTTTGTGGTGAGGTGTACAACCAAGTTGTGCAAGTGTGTGCAAACTGACGAACGAGTGGGTCAACCTGTTGGAGGCCCAACGCGCGGCAAACGGAGTTTTAAGGTTCAACCCAAGTGTAAAATCATTCAGTGGAAGTATCTGAGTAGTATACTAGTGAGACAACCAACAGGGAAGGCTTTAAGAGGTGACCCAACAAGCTATCCGAGTGACCCAAAGGTAGACCAAGCTCTTTGGCAAGTTTTTTGGGGTTCAATTGGTGGACCAATTCGGCCTAAAAGGGTCTTCCATATTGCAGCCACAGTATGGTGTGGCCTGACCATGTGGACTGTAAGCATTGTACTTTGTCTAATTCTATATGAAGATTATTGTGGGAAGTGAGGTTGCAGGCCGCTCCTGGAAAAAACACTTTGTGTTGTATTTTCATGTGATTGTTTTATATTGATGCATGAACTAATGTGTTAATAATAAGACTTCTGAAAGAAATTTTAATGATGGATAATCATGTTGTGACTCAGGTGTTGGATTAAGAATAATATTTCCACTACTATAACATAATCAAAACAATAAGCCAAGTGAAGCATAGTTTGGATGAAGAAACCCCAAATTGGTCATGCCATCAATGAGAAATACATTGGCACCACATACCTAGAGAACATCCAAAAAACCTGCCTCGACAAGGAATGCTCTAGGTTCATAATATAAGGAATTACAAAAATAGTCACGCTTGAATCCCCTTCATTGAAATCGGCAACTCTAAACATAGAGATATATTTAAAATAAAAAAATGTGGATATAGTTAAGACACCAACTAAAGGTTCCGCAATATAAAAATTGAAAAACTCTTATTAGCACTCTTGATTGAGTGATGCATCTCATGATAAATTTACCTCATCTCAATTTTCTCCATGAATGAGCCCTTATTTCAAAAACTATCAAACCTTGCTCACCAGATAGAATTGTGGATAATTGTGCAAACATTTTGGGAAAACACATCATCTGTTACTTCCCATTGAAATCTATTTAGTTCGCTTCCATACATAATTAATATTGGATTACATTCCAACCCTTACTAGGTTTTCCTTGAAAGAACTACAAGATAAGTTTATCAATATGATCATTACACAAAGTTTAATATTTTTTTTCTAATTAATGCCAAAAATGAAGAGACAAATCTAATATTAGATAAGATTTTATTTACAAAGATTGGCGTATGTGCAGATAGAAAAGGAAGAAAAGTATAGAGAATTCCACATACCTGGTACTGATCGTTCAACATCAGGAGATTATATTACTTATCAGAACGAAGCTCTTGAAAAAGTAATGGATTATGTAGAAAAATAATTAGTGATGCAACCATTTCTTCCAAATACTTCATCCTTACAACTACTTCAACATGCATGTCTCTCATTTCTGCAAAAAAATGAAAAAGGAAGCAATGAATGTGAGTGAGAACCATAGTAGCAACATTAAGACACACAAGAAATTTAGCAGAAGTAAAGCATAACCCAGAAGCACTATAGATTGAGTAAAGAAATAAACATAATAATGATGAAAAATGAAAGTAGCAGAGAACATCTTAAAATATCAGTTTAAAAATAGACAGTGAGGAATTGCTTCATGACATTCACCCTATTAATTTTCATCAAGTGATAATTTCTGGTCTCACTTAGCATGTTGGCTAGGTGGGGGTAAATTGGCCATTTTGGGGCCCATTGCTATTTAATTTTTTCATCAGTTCATCCATGAAGGTTGTCCCTTCCTATATTTTATCTTTTTTCATTAGTTCATCCATCAAGGTTCTCTTCCCTCCCTATATTTTATCCCTGTAGTAAGAGAGAACTAGAAGTATCCCTTTTAGGACAAGAAAAGGATGAAGAAGGACGAATACCTAGTATTGGGCATGTAACTATTCTTTCATATCGTTTCAGCACCCACCAATTCCATTTCCCTATTATGTTCAGATATCATTTCAACATTGATTCATGCATTACAAATTGCAAATAGTTGTTCAAAATTATTGTTTGTTTTGGAGGCGAAAACATTAGTGTTTCTCTCAAGATAATGATTTTGGAAATTTTCTAGCATTAAAAAAATGTTGCAGCAAAACTATGTTACAAATTTCTACACCATGCATCCATACTTTGTATAAAATACAGAAAATTCTGTGCCGTTCATCATTTTCCTATATAGGATAGACCAATACAGCCTAATCTTGCTACTATGGCCGGAAACATCTTCCTTTGTTGGTATTAGCAATCAAGAACTATTTTTTCTTAATATTGACGTCGCTTATGTTTGTTACTAGGCCACAGCACACTAAACCAACACTTATAAGGGTGACACAAGACTTTTTTTCAGGGAAAGCAGAGGAAAAATATAAGGGTTTAATGTTCACGTGCCCTTGGGTGGACGTAATTTGGAGCTTACCCTGGGTCATGGGGACAGTGAAATGCTGAACGAGAGAACCGCAACAAAGTTGGTTGAGTCCTCCCAACTAAATCTAAGATTGGAAGTGCATAATAAGCATGGAGCTTACAATTAAGCCTGAGGTTCACCAACTAAAAATCAAAATCAAATATTTTTTGCAGATAATTGAGGGGTTCCTCTTATTCATTACTATTATATACATGCATACAAAAACTAAAGCTGGGTTTGAACCCAAGATCACTGGATTGTGAGTCCTAAATAATTATACCCTATGGACTCAAGTGCATACAATATGTTTCATTGTAAAAAACAAATACCTCTATACCTCATGGAACTAAAATATCAAACAAAAATAGAACCAAACCATAATGCTCATGGCTTCGTTCTGCGACAAAAACGTCCATTAGGGTTTTAGTGTCCTTTTTATCTAAGATAAATAAATGACCATTAGGATTTAAGGAATATATTCATTTGTTCATTGAGTACCTTTTGGAACTTCTTCGGTGCAGTAAAGTCTCTTGTGGATGTCCATAGCGTAGTCGACCATGTTGGTCTTGCTGAGAAGGTCGATCTTCGACTTGATAATTTGTTCATCTGGATAGATATGTTTCTCCTACAGAAACTATAGAAGAGGGAAAACCCAATGGAGGTCCATATGGGGAGAAATATTTAATGTTAGATCATACTCTATCATTGTTGTGGTTACTTACTCACACAAGGGTTTCGGGTGATTTATAATTTAGATTACAAAGAGAAATAGGAAAAATGACGGGGAGGCCATTATATTGCTATATGTGGTGGTCAATAAGGGTTGGTTTTGGGTGGAGGCATATGTCGAGCTCTCTCTTCTACAAGGCTATGCTCATGTGAGCCCTTAATCCATAAAAATTCAACACACGTGGAAGACAACCAACCTTGGCCTTTGCCTCTATTATTGGTGCCTATGTAAGTGCTTCTGCGGGATAATTTACTGGTTCCTCTTCAACCGAGGTTACAAGTTATCGAGTTTCCTTTTTGCCTCTACGGATAGCTGAGGAAATTCGCGAAACTATGAGATAAAATTTCTCTTGATCAGGAACAAATGATAATGATTTCATGTTGTTACCAGGATTAATCCCTCTCGCGAACAAGATGGATCTCCCTAGTACTCCAACGAGTAACTAGAAACAAAGATCCATTGAATATCTCTTTCTATAGATTATTTGTATTTTAGAATATTAAAACCGTGAAATAAAGAGGACATGCTCCTACCTTTCAATCTAGATGTCTGATGTACTCCCTTTCCTTTCACTCCAAAGTAGTTCTTTAATGATGAGTTGAACTTGTAATCACAGACAAGACAAATGATCACAACACCTGCAATATATAATAATCGTAAATACTAATCCAACTTAGTGATCAAGGAATCTAAGTATTTACATCATTCCCATGAATTCATAAACAAGACAATGAGAAATAGAGATGCATATGTATTATCATAAATTAGAAAGAGCAATCTTACAACCGGATGCCTTGATGTTGTACATATTTTGTCCTACGTGTCTAAGCAATCATTTTCCTTTAGTCTAATAAGCCTTCCTCTCTAGAATGACTAGCATGAAGTCATGGGCACAAAGATGTGATATTCAATGTGTCAACAACAAATAACTAGCATAGAAAATATGAACTCTATGAACTCTCTCCGGCTCAGAAAATATACAAATCAGTCTCTATTCACATTGGTATCTACCCTTCAAACTGAAACTTGAGCTCAATTTATACAGAGATTGAGGTAGTTTCAGATCCATTAAGAGAGGGATGGATTCCTCCCATGAAGGGATTTGAGTTCCTTGGACCAAGGGATAAACTCCATGAGTGGAGGGATAAAGATCGAACTGGCGCGACTCTAGAGGCTTCCAGTTGGGAGAATATTCGATCAACTAGGCTTCTAGAAGTTACTTTTATTTTTACTTGATTTTCATGGGGGTGCACGGGTTTCAGTGGCGAACAAAGCGACGATCATCATAGCTAATGGAAGAAGCATCAACACATGCAGAAGAAAAGGCTATAAAACCTACGCAGGTAATATTTTAAGGGTTTTACAAAGCTTTTCTCTAATTTCCAAGACTTGATTCAGGAACAAGAGTTTTTTATAACTCTAAGGGAACATGATATGGATGGTGATAGACCCATATGAACAGTCAAATGTCATCGTGAAAAAATTACGTGTAACAGATTTCCCCCTAAAGTGAAAAATCTAAGAAAGTTTTTTTAAAGAGTGAAGTGATTTACCATTATGAGGATTGGATTGGAGTCATCGGTCGAAAACTTGAAAAAACATTCAATGCAAATATATATCATCGCTGAGGTATCCATTCCCATACTCAGAGAAAAAATAACTAAGTGTTCTGGTACATATATGATTTCAGTATTACATCAAAAGTAGACACAGTATGGGCGCAACCATCTGTCATAAGAATTCTACTATTTTATTAATATAAGACTCCGTCAAGCCTGGATGGTGGAAACTAGATCCAGGGTCTTCATTTCTGCTTCTCAAACTAGTACGAATGTATCCACGTGATTGATTGTGTCGAAGTCGAAAATGGTAGAAACCAATTGATTAATGGTTAATGATGAGAACCGTTAACAAGTGTGAATGAATGATTTGCAGTCGAACACTAATGCAATCATTCAATTAAATTTTAATGATGCGAACTTATCGTTGAAGGTGAGAAACCTACCATTAGGGAATGCAGATTGCAAGGTACTGATAGGATTCTAAATCAACTTTATAGATAATGAGCTAATGTTGATAGAAAGTGATCCATCGTAGGAAATCCTACGACACAAAACCATTAGATCAAGTTATGAAGAAATTTTTTGCAAGGACTGACTCGTGGATGGTCAACGCAAATGGAAACAAATATTTGCAATGAATGGTAAATTGGAATTTATCTTGAACACATAATGACACTGTAAATGGCTTGGCAGCATTTGACCTAAAGATAATACCAGGAAACTGATTGAATACTTTCAATGTGGTTTGGTTAATTGTAAGAAAAATGATTTCCCAACCCAGGTACAAGTGTAACAAAGTGTCATCTTCGAGAGTGACATGTTGCTTTCTAAACAAGGACAATAAATGGATTATTTTTCTCACTTTTTCCCCCACCATCACTGGCAAGTACCTCTTGATTTTTTTCAATCTTGAGGAGGATAAAATTTTCTTGTTTCTTAAGCTCATCCTTCAGATGAGTCCATATTAGTATTAAAAATGAACCCTAAGGAGTGGTTCGGTCTTTTTGTGATCGACAGGTCCTATATTGTTTAATTTTAACGAGTCCGGTATAGGATTAACTCGGTTTTTTTTCAGTCTTAGGGAGTCAAACTAAAATCATAAGTAAAATCCAAGGTGTTATTTTTCATAAATTTGGTCCCTCAAGCCCGAAAAAGGATAAAATAATGTACAAGAGAAATCTATTGACCATGATTAGTCAACGTATACATTTTTCATAAATAGTCCAATTCAGTCTGGAAAAGGGGTAAACTTATACTGAATGGATGATTGTTCATTTATTTTAATGAGTTCGAATAGTCAAGTGCCCAATGATTTTTTCATGTTTAGAGAGTTTGAAAAGGGATTAAAAGAGGACTTTAGGGTTTCTCTTTTTCGTATTTTTATAGAGCCCAAAAAAGTGATAGAAGTCTACTCAATATCAAAATGATTTGTTTCACAAGATATTCTAATTCTTGCACAAAAACTCAAAAAATTATGAACATCTGCTCTTAAAAATGAAAAAAAATAATAATTTGAATTCTAAAGTAAAAATAAATAAAATAAAATAATATTATTTTATTCATTTAAAACTACAAAATTAAGTTTAAACTCTTCCAGAGTTGGTATTAGGAGAACCGACCAACCATTTTGAGAACCGTCTGCACCAGGTAATCCACATCATCATTATCTTTGTTTTAATTTTTTTAGTTTTTTATTTTAATCTTTTAGGGAATTTTTTAGAGGGAAACAATTTTTTAAAATCCTCCCTTAAGGGTGTGCAGGTTTTCGTGGCGATAACTGCACACCCCGATGATTTTTCAATAGAAAAATCATCAGGGCACCACGGGTTTTGTGTATAACGAGTGCGAAAACACACATTGTGTACACACAAAACCTGCGCAAGCACCGCGGGGTTTTTAAACACATGTTCCTCTCCATAAAAATTGCTCAGAAATCTCTCAACTAATTTCTAATGATTAAATTGATGGTTTGTAGGTTGAAAATCATGTTGGAATGGCGGGAAAGAGAGCATGGACTTGTAGACAATGAATCCATGGATGATCTAGAAACAATGCGCTCATTAAAAAAATGTGGCTTGTATAAGTTCTGGGCGATTCAAGTTATGGAAGCACAGGTTGAGCTTATGACCTAGCTAGTGAATGGATGGGATGTTTGAGATCAATGTTTCATTATCGGAGACCATAGGCTTGTGATCGGGCCGGAGTATATATATTTCCTCACTAGATTCCCTCGTAGACGGAGGGGCATTTTCTTATTTGGGACCATACTAGGAGGTCTTCCCACTACTTCTTACATGGGTCAATACTGTAGCTGAGATTCAGAGTTAAATGACGGTCGCATTGATATCAAACCTATGGTGCCACTAGACCTCAAGATCAGTGCATTCATGGTTACTAGGTTGTGTGGGAGTGCAACTCTGTATGTGGCTACCAAAGCATAGATGCAACCTATAGTTGAATGTTCCAGGGGAACAATTTTCAACTGGAGTGAAGGAGTGTTGGATAACATGAAGGTCCAACTCACGAGAGCTAAGAATGGCAAGTTGAAAAACTTTGGGAATGGAGTCACTCTCATATCTTTTGCATTAGAGAGGATCCCACTCTTTGTGCCTCAACAGTCTCCAATGGATCCCACAAGACCTCGGGAACAACATATGTTGCATTGGGTAGCATTGATGGCTCGCCATGGTGGTGATGGTGCCGCAGTGGTTCGCTTTACTCCTCAGTTTTTTGTTTGTATTAGGAACTAGATCTTCATGATCGAATATTTTCCTTATGCAGGGATGGATTTTAGAGGGGATCCTGACACATCTCTTCCAGCAGCGGCACAGTGGGATGCGCCAAGCAAGCAAATCATTTTGAAGTTTTTATGTTATCTAATTTTATTTTATTTTTTATCATCCAATACAGACAAAATTTTGAATGCAGATGTCAGTCCAACATGACCAGCAGCACTTTATCTCTTTTATAGACGAGAGGCACAAGCTATTGCAAGCCCACCATAGAATGATGCAACATAGATCCTTGCAGAGATGGAGCACAACCTAGAGAGGTTGACTATTGATTTTCTAGAGACAAGGATAGAAGATATACCTCTCACGCTTCAGAGACATGTGACTGGTGTCCTAGGCCTGTTCAGGAGATTTTGGCATAGGGTGGAAAGTGCCATAGTTTTTAATCATGATCATCATCATGGATAGATGATGGTCGATTTAGATTGACTTTTTTTTTTATCGGTATATTTTAGATCATAAGGTGTCTGATACCTATGATCACAGACGATGTAATATTTTTTGGCACAAAGCTATTTAATCGAATGATATTACTACCTTCGTTCTTTGAATATATTGTTCAACATGGATTGAATGTTGTTTGGTTTTACTTTTTAATGTTGTAGATGTCTATTTAGAACTATATTAGCTAATGCATCATCCAATGTGTTTAAATTTCTTGAAATGTGTTGATATTCGATATAATCAAATTGTATTTCCAAGAGACGAACCCTAAAAAACATTCTTAACAAAGCTCGATTTCTAATAGCATAAACACCATTTAAATGTAATACGATGAGTTGCGAAACTAACCTAATGATCCAATGTCGAATACCAAATGTCATGGCATCAGATAATAGCTCAATGACTACGCTATACTCTGCAATATTGTTTGTTGTTTGGCCAAGGCATATCCCATGAATAGAGACTAATTCATCGGTGGGTGAATAGATAACCCATGCCACTGAAGATATGTTCTGTGTAATATGACAGGCGCTGTCATCAAAACCAATGTAATTTTGAAGGAATGTCACATCTACAATATCAAGAGTAATCAAGATAAGCAACAAAAGTATAAAAAGTTATAAAACAAAAATAAATAATTCTAAGGCACACTTGTCTAATTTAAGGCATATTGTTCTAAACTGTAACTAATGTACAAGGGAGATCTTCACACGAAAAGTCATGCATAATATCTCTTGAGATAAATACCATTTCTAGGTTTATCTAAAGAGATGAAGTCATAATAAATTAATTCATATGCTCCTTTTGTAAGCACACGCTTAGCAATATAGGGACCATGCCACATTGATTCGAATTCACCAACGCCTAGCTTGTCGTGAGCTTGATCATATACTAGAACTAGGTCACCTTCTGAATATATGCGAGGGCTAACACTTTGATCATACTGAAATTTAACACATTTTTTATAAGATTTGACAGCTAATGCAATGGTGCGAGGACTCTCGTCTAACTATGCTAGGTATAGAAAGTGTTTCTCCTCTTCAGAGGTAGATGGTAATAATTCAATGGCTAATTTGAGTGAAGGTATTTCACATTCAATGTGTAACACAACTTCTAAACCATAAAAAAGTTGAAAAGTTGTGAACCCTGTGGCATTTTTTGCAGAGGTACGGTATGCCCACAATGACAAAAAAAACATGTTATTCCTGTTAGATTTATGATTTCCGACAATCTATTTAATCATGGTGGTTAAAACCTTGTTGATGGCCTCAACTTGACCATTAGCCTATGGGTAATATGGTGTAGAATTATCATGGCATAGGCCAAGTTTATCAAAAATTTTGGTCATCATAATATTCCGAAAATGGCATCCATGGTCTGTAACAATTGATTGAGGGAAGAAATCACATGATTGGATATGAAAATTGCTTCAGTTTTGCCATCAATCGTGAATGTAGGCATAACCTTGGCCCATTTGGTAATGTAATATATGGCGATAATAATATACGCATGCCCCCCGTCTGAGTGAGGGTTACATTTGATGAAATCGATGCTCCATTTGGCAAAAGGACCAACAACAATGATTGGGTGAAGAGGAGTTGGAGGTGCGCGCGTCTTTCGATCAAAAATCTGGCAATTGTGGCATTTTCTAACCAGGAGAATACAGTCTTTGAATAAGGATGACTAAAAATAACTAGTGTGCAATATATTTTGGGTTGTGTCAAACCCAAACATATTACCACCACACGCTCCATAATGGTAATAATTCAAAACCCTTTCGGCCTCTTCATGAGTTATACAATGTCGAAACATAGAATCGACACCATGACGATAACGAGTGTCACCAACAATATTGTATTCTTGATATTGGTATCAAATTCTCCATAGATTTGATCGTGAAAGCTCTGGTCGAAGGGTTTGCATCTGGAGATATATAATGATATCTCTAAACTGGAGATCTAAAGTACTAATTAGAAATAGAGATTCATCACTGAGAGGATTTTCAGCCACCATTTCAGAATAACTATTGGAAAAATCACACATGAGTTCGGAAAATTTCAATGATTTCTTAGACTTGGATTTCTCTAACTTGAAATCAAACTCCTGCAGGATAACAATTCATTTGGATTATTTTCCCCCGAGAAATTTCTTTGTAAAAAATATACATCATCGGGTTGCAATTAGATATCACTATGGTTTTGTGTAATAATATGTAATGATGAGAATGTTGGAAAACTTGAACAACTACCAAGGCCAATTTATCCACATGTGAATACTTGATTTTCGTTGAGCTGAGATTTTGACTTAGGTAAGAATCCACATGTTCATTGTTAGATATATCCTCTTGAACTAAAACCATTCCAATCATGGAATCAGATGCAGCTAAGTACAGAAAGTAATCTTGGTGGTAATTGGGCAGATGCAATAATGGTGGATTGGTCAACACGTTTTTAAGTGCATCAAAATATTTATCAGAAATCTCGTCCCAAATGAATGGACCATATTGTTTTAACAACCAGGTAAAAACTTTCGTTAACTCTACATAGTTTAGGATAAAACAACACAAAATTTTTGCTTTCCCTTGCAAACTTTGGAGTTGGAGAAGAGTGGAAGGAGGAGGTAGATTAATGATATCCTTGACCTTCGATGGATCAACATGAATGCCCTCTTTTGAAACGAAAAACCCAAGTAAACATTTTGATTGTAAACAAAAAACACATTTTTGTGGATTCAAACCAATGTTGTAATGCCTACATCTCATAAATATAGCACGTAAGTGCATAGGATAATCTTGTCTGCATAAAGAATGAGCAAGTAAGTCATCCAGGTAAGGCTATACAATATGTTTAATATCATGCAATGAATAAGACATATCTCTTTGATAACTTTCACCAACATTTTTCAGTCTAAAAGGTAATTTACAATATGAAAACGTGCCCCAAGGACATATAAATGTTGTTTTAGGTTGATCAATAGGGAGTATGTCTATTTTATTGTAACAAAAAAAACCATCGATAAAAGAGAATATTTCGTTTCTGGCACAATCATCAAGAATTTGATTGATATAGGGGGTAGGATAATTGTGTTTGGGACAAGCCTTGTTAATATCCTGATAATCGACACATACTCTGATAGTCCCTTATTTTTTTGCTACGGGAACTATATTAGATATCCAGTCCCTCAAAGGAATAGGATAAATAAATCCTTCTCGTAGTAATTTTTCAACTTCAGCTTTGATTGCAGTAGCTTTCCATGGATGTATTGGACGTAATCTCTGTCTAGTAGGCTTAGCATCCAGGTATGTCTTAATCTCATGAATAACAATCTTAGGATCAATACCTGGAATTTCTTCGTAAGACTAGGCAAAAATTTATTGGAATTCTTGAAATAGGGCTTTTTAAGTTTTGATCTCTTCAATCGAACAAGAAGAACCTATATGAATGTTCTCAATTATTCCAGGTTTAATCAATATGTCAATAGGAATTGTTGTAGAAATTTTTCCCAAATTTTTCCCAAAATCCGAATGTATAATTGATCTGGGATTTTGAGGTTCCTTAACATAATAAATCATAAATATAAATAAAAAATAATTTTCAAGTTTATCAAGGTCAGGAAAAAGATAATTTCCATGATGTATATCACCCCATGGAAATTCTTCCGATGAAAATATTTATAGAATATTTTCATCAGTTGCAAATACGTGTTGAAAGGGATCTGGAAACAATGTCAAAGTTGAGCTTGATATAGAAGATGATTCTTCACTGACCACATTCGTTTGATTAGTAGAAGCTGATGTAGTGTCAGAACACGATTGTACTGCTACGTATCTTGATTAAAAAAGACTTAAAAACATATCGCGATCATAGGGTTCCAATTATGATTCTAAAGGCACAATCCACGTGTCATCAAATGGCATTATGCTTGATGTGATCGTATTGATATTGGAAATAGTTCCCGGTACATTGGGAGAAGGCATAGCAAAAGTTCCCATGAGAGTGGAATCCTTAACTAGCCATACGTCAACATCTTCGTAAGGGATAACCATTTTTTCGACATGTTGGATACTATCTTCAGAAGTAGGGTCAGAAGCGAAGTAAGACAACTAATCGATTTTAATAATATTTCCTTTATGAGGAAACATTATCATCCGAAATACTTATGAAATAACAACATTCATAGCATAAGACCAACTGTGACCCAGAAGAAAGTTGTAATCAAGAGGGGCATCAACAACTTCGATATCTAGCATTACAGTTTTTCCTTCTACTTCTATAGGCAGATCTTGGAGTATTCCGAATGGGTGAAAAACTCTTCCTTAAAAGGCTTTAATGATGGTCGGTGATTGTTTGATTTTTGGAGAACCAAGAGTTTTCCAACAATATATTGAAATTATACATGTAGATGCTCCTTCATCAATTATAGTGCGAAAAACTCACCTTGATTTGACTATTACTGGAATTTGAAAAGCCAGTTAACGTGGCAATCTAGGTATAAAAGTTTTGATATAAAATACCATTAGATTCAAGTCTTGAGGATCAATAGCTCCTATTGCTGATAATAGTAATTTCCTCTGAGCTAGACAAGATTGCAACACCTCGAGGGCCCACATTACTAAAGGGGATATGGCCAAATCTTCAAGAATGTTGTAATTTTGAGTGGCTCTCGTATGTGGATTGAAAGCCAATTTTTGAAGTACACCTTTGGTAGGCTATTTAATCACTAAATATGGGTTAGGTTTCTCGATTTTCAATGGTTCAGAAACTGAAGGAGTTTTCAATGGTGTTTTACTGGATGATTCCGTCTCTTTACCAGTTACAGGACTCTTGGATCCATAGTCTTGAGATCGTGTCGCAACCATGACCTGAGACATCATCAAAATATATGTCGATGAATTGGAAGAAGATCTGATCATTTTTCTATCTTGAGATGGAAAAGGATCTTTCAAGGCAATAGGTGTGGATGAACCTTTGAAAAATTTTGATACGTCGGCCCGAAGTGGACACTCTTTGGTGTAGTGATCCTAATCACAAATAAGACAAGGATAACGAGGTTTCAATTTTTAATCTGATGCTTCGGTTTTTTCAGATTTCTCTTTGGCAGAAGTGTTTGTTTATTTTTACCCTTCCCTTTCTTCTTATTACCAGATTTAGCTTTAGTTGTGGATGAGTCTACAACGTGAATTTCGGCAGAAGTTTAGAGGGAAGAGTCTCCTTTAGGTGAATATGGTAGAGTTATAATTGGAGAAGTAGATTTATATGACTTCCTTTTACCCTTTGTAGTATTAACTATACCAATTACACCATATGCAGAATGAGAACTAGAAGGGGTTGCAGTAAGTTGACATGGTCGTGGTAAATCAAGATTTTTTTCATATAGAGTACCATACTGTGTATAAACAAGGTCTAAGTACTGCGCTTGGGCTATGCCCTATTCTTCTGTGACAACGCCTCCCTTAGTTACATCTTCAGTGTTGTTTGGAAGTAATTATTTAATAAACCATTCTACCAAAATTTGGTCCAGAATAAAAACTTTCACTAAAATTCATCTATGTCGCCATTCATGTAACTGATCTGAAATGTATGTAGACATACTTTGTTTTAATGAAGTTAAAAGTTCCATGCCATTGTCATAACGGACTGGCAACTGGAAGTGAGTTAGGAAGGTTTTTGGTAAAGCATTGAAATTATTGAAAGAGTCGCGTGGTAACTCGATGTACCACTTTGCAGCTAAACCGATCAATATTCTCTAAAAAAGTCTCAGTCGAATGGAATCATCGATTAAGGAGTTGGATGTGCACCAAAGATGATAAGTCATCATAGGATTTGAGGGGTCTTCTCCTGATTTTCCTCCAAACTTTGGTATATCACTGGGCAACTTAGTTGGAATTTTTGGCATAAATGGAAGATAATAAATAGGATCATTCGTCGGCCAAGAAAAATATGGTAAGCCTAAAGTTGCAATGAATGGTAACCGACGGTTAGGGTCTTGTTGTGAAAACTCGTAACCTTGAGGAAAAATACCAATACCAGGAGGAGGTTATCTGAGATAAACTGTAATAGCCTGAGCATATGGGATTGGAATACGTCTAGGGTATCCAGGGTTAGCCATACAAAACTGAGGTTGAGATGGTATTTGATATGTATAACCAGGGTATGGTTGATTCTGGTAGACTGGATTTTGTCCCATTTGTTGATATTGAAATTTCCCTTGAAATGGTTGACTCTACACAAACTAACTTATAAAAGGTTAGCTTGTTTGAACTATGGTTGCACCAGGTTGTCCTACAGAGGTTTGAATAGTATACTTAATTGTAGGTCCATTTTGAAGAGAAGTAACCTGAACGATTTCCTATGTAACAGTTGATGCAGTCGTTTGAAGGGTTGTAGCAACAGGGGCTCAATAAACCCCAGGGATAAGTGTACTCGGTTGTTGAACATAAGTGTGCGCAACAGATTAGATAGGAGTACTTGGAGTACTCAGACCAACTTTTTGACTACTAGGTATAGATACCTGTGGTGTAATTTGAAGTGTAGTCTGAACAGGCTGTTGGACTTGGGTATAACCAAACTGTCCAGCTGACTGAGCAGGTTGATTATAAGGTACTTGTAAAGTAGGTTGTAAATATTGTTGATTCAAAAAAAGATTCAACACAGTATTAAAGCCTGGGTAAGGAGCTCCCATCAAATTTTGTGATGCATAAGGTTGATCGTAACCAATTTGAGGTATTGGAACATAAGTTTGATAATTACTCGGATAAGTTCTAGTAAAAGTTTGTCCTCCTTGAAAGGATAGTTTCTCTTGATAAAACTATTGCCCTTGAAGAGGTATCTTCCCTTGAAGAGGTTGTTGTCCTTAAAGGGGCTTCTGCCCTTGAATAGGGTTTTTCCCTTGGAGAAATTGTTGTCCTTGATGAGTTTTTTGCCCCTTAGGCACTATATATCTATCATGAGAGCTAGCTTGAGTAATATTTCCGGAAAACATATAGACATGCTCCGTTGTCAAAGATTTGGTGGTAGATTCATAAAGACCAGTTGATTGTGTAAAATTTTTGGAAGAGGGAGATGCTCCTGAGAAAGTGTTAGAGAGTGACTGGTACCCGGGAGGAACTAATGGACTGCCATACAAAAAATTTTCTGATGATGAACAAAACATGGATGACTCAGTAGACATGCTTTATGAAGCCATGTAACTACCTTTGGGTATATAGTAAAAATGAATGTAGTGTGGTGAATAATTGAAACAAGAGTTATGTAAAAATTTGGTAATTTGTTCATACCAGGGATCTGGTCTAAAAGGAACATAAGGGTAAATCGGTTCACTGTAAATTAGATCTAAATATTCTTGACGTGAAGGAATTGTGATCTCTTCTTCCGTGTCAGTAATCTCTTCAATACTAATTACGCCAAGAGGAAGATTCTCAGAAATAATAAGTTTCACTCGAGGTGAACAAGGATGACCAAGATTTCGAGCTATGAAATCGGAAGGTGAAAGAGACGAAGTAGATTCAGATTCAGGTTCATATATTTCAGGCTCGGTGAATTGAGTATCTCACAATTCTCCAGTAACAGATTCAACTGTGATTACTTCTGAAATTTCTAGTTTTTCTTTATTTATTTCTACTGCTTAAGGTTTATTAACTTCTAAATCTGGATGTATTACTATAGTTATTTCTCCTTGTTCAGTAGACCCAAATCCTGATTTTTCAACTCTTTCAGATTTAATATTTTCCAAATGAATGGGTGTATATTCATGGGGTTTCCCCTGCATTCTACATGAGTGTCTCGGTAATTCAGCCACGGTTAATTTTTAACACACGAAATAAAAATAAAATAAAAAAATTTCAACAGAATACACCTATGGTTGCTAAAAAATCAAGAAAATGATCACACGCCTATAAAATATAATAAAAACACCACATACAAACAATATGTTTCCACAATAAAAACACTATTTGGTAGCGAAATCCAACATCACAGAAGCTAATGTGGAAAACAGGCGATTGGAACAATTACACTAACAAACTGCTTAATGAAACAATCATGTGCAAGTACCTCCACTATGCCATCTCAAAGTGAAGAGTACCCTCTAGAAATTCCAAGTGTGTATAGCCAACATATGTTCCAAGTACAGTGGGACCTTCCCTCCACCGTCACCTTGGGAAAAATCCTAAATATTATGGCCACTAAGGTCACCAACTAAGACAAATTCACATGGGAGAACAATCTATGATCCGATATACACACAAGGGTAGAGTATCAAACTCAATCCCCTTGAAAGCTTCTCAACATGCAGAATCTGAGGTTTGCTAACAAGTGACCCCAGGCTCCTCGATAATGGTTATTATGAGGTTTACCATTTCTAGTACGCGCACGTCTTATATCTTCACCAATGAGGTAGGTACGACTACCTCACTGGGTTTGACATGACCTCGTACTTGAATCTTTTAAGAAGAGCTTCCTAGAGTACAAATGCAACAATTTGATTTCCCTACCACAATATACTACTTGTTTGTTTTGACTACTTTGGAATGTTTATTACAACCTATCCCAAAACACTAGCCTAAGCTAAATTGGTGGAATGAGCCCTGGAAAATGTAAAAATGTCTAGATTGATTTTATTAAGCATTATATTGATTTGGTGACCTGACACAAAATACTCTAAATACATCAATATGAAAAATTCAACTCCTTCATTTCGATGAATTCTATTTAGGAGAAAGTTGAGAGATTTTTTTGAATTTGAAAACACAAACTTCCTCACACTTTAAAAAAAAATCATTTCTCAAGAGAAAACAACTTCATTAAGAACACAATTTCCAAACAGGATCAATTTCTCTTTGTGAATAAAATCCCATTGATTACAAAGTCTGAAACTACAATTTCAATAAACATACAAATCTCAAAAGAAGGAAATTTCTTAAAAACGCTAAAAAGTGTAAACTTCAAATCAAATCAAAGTTTTAATTATGAATCCTAAATAGGATACCTACGAATGTTTTGTAAATTATCTCTCTTAGTTGTAATCAAACTAAGAATTTTTCCACTTATCCCAGCAGAAATGAAATCATGAAAGAGTACTTTGTGAGAAATTAGGCTTCAGTGATCTAAAAGATTTTCTGTTTTTCAAATGAATAACAAATAAATATTCACAAGAAGTAAGGTTGGATATAATCCTGATGGCTCAAGGGGACAAAATCATAAAACCAGTGATTTGAGGTAAATGAATGTATCTTCCATAAAGAACAATAGTAAACCAGGGAAAAACCTAACTTGTAAAATGCAAAAGAGATGATTAATCACATTAGACTCAAAATTGTTTAAGAGGAGTTCTCACACAGGTTCTGACAACTAGAGTAAATAAGGTTTAACTTCAAAAACTTAGTTATCTGACTCTGAAAGAGAGAATTTCAAAATTTTCAAAATTTCCCAAGGGGGTGCGCAAACTCTCAGTTAGCAACAATGCGCTTGCGCACTGGACTGAACTGACAATTCATGCAGGTCACTGCTCTATTTTCCACAGAAAATCGCGTAGGCAGAGAAAAATTTGGAAAAATATATTTTAGGTTTTCTTTCTCAGAGATTCTAAAAAGTCATCTACACGACCACACTCAGAGAAGTCAAAATCAAAAATCTAGAATTTCAAACTCAATAGAACTAAAGAAAAGTAAACTTGTCTTCCCCAGTATGGTCACCAATTTGTTACCAGGATTAATCCCTCTTGCGGAAAAGAGCGATCTCCCGAGTACTCCAACGAGTAACTAGAAACAAAGATCCATTGAATATCTCTTTCTCTAGATTATTTGTATTTTAGATTATTACAGCCATGAATTAAATAGGACATGCTCCTGCCTTTCAATCCAGATGTATAATGTAGTCCTTTTCCTTTCGCTCCAAATTAGTTCTTCAATGATGAGTAGAACCTGTAATCACAAACAAGAAAAACTATCAAATCACTTGTAGTATATAATAATCGGAAATACTAATCCAATTTACTGATCAAGGAATCTAAGTATTGGCATCATTCCCATGAATTCAAAAACAAGACAATGAGAAAAAGAGATCCATATATCTTATCATAAATTAGAAAGAGAAATCTTACAACTAGACACCTTGATTTTATACAGATTTCTCCCGTGTGTCTAAGCAATCATTTTCCTTATGTCTGATAAGCCTTCATCTCTAGAAATATCAGCATGAAGTAATGGGCACAAAGATGTGATCTTCAATGTGTCAACAACAACTCACTAGCATAGAAAACATGAACTCTATGGACTCTCTCCAGCTTAGAAACTATAGAAATTTGTCTCTATTCACATTGGTATCTACCCTTCAACTTGAAACTTGAGCTCAATTTATACAGAGATTGAGATAGTTTCAAATCCATTAAGATAGGGGTGGATTCCTCCCATGAAGGGATTTTAGTTCCTTGGACCAAGGGATAAGCTCCATGAGTGGAGGGATAAAGCTCGAACTGGCGCAACTCTAGAGGCTTCTAGTTGGGAGAATATTCAACCAACTAGGCTTCTAGAAGTTACTTTTATTTTTACTTTCTTTTCATGGCGGTGCAGAGGTTTTAGTGGTAAACAAAGAATTTATCATCACCGCTAATGGAAGAAGCATTAGCGCATGCACAGGAAAAGGCTATAAAAACTGCACAGGTAATATTTTAAGGGTTTTACAAAGATTTTCTGCAATTTCCAAGACTTGATTTAGGAACATGAGTGCTCTTTACCTCTAAGAGAACATGATATGGATGGTGATAGACCCATATGAATAGTCAAATGTCATGGTGAGAAAATGATGTGTAATACGTGTATGGATTGAAAATGGCTTTGCTACTGATTTTGACTAGAGGTTATCTGTCTAGCTTCGGTCGAGGTAATAATGGCTTCCAAATTGGTTTATATGCCACGGGTGATGCCCCCCATTGGTGGTCCATTTATCTTCATATGCATCGATATACTGACGCACATAACATGGACGTCACTATAATGACATTATCTTCTATTACTGTCGCTCTTCCCACACCCTAGCTAGGTGGGTCGCAATAACAACACTTTTTTGTAGTGTCGCAAGAGCGACAATAACACAATTTGGGTCGCAAGAGCGACAATGCGTGGTGGGATTAAAAATTTTGAGAAAAATTGGGGAACTTTCCGACAATACGTCAAAACTGTCAGAACTAAAGTGTCGTAAAATTGACCATATGTACTAGTGATAATAAATCAACCCATGCACAAATATACAATTTTTTACAACTTTTGAATAACCCAACTTCATTATATTAGAAAATGTATAACATAACTTTTGAGGGCTCCTGTACTATGGATCATGGCCCTCATATAATCACTGATACGAGAAATACAAACTAGGGTTTGGTGTCAACAACTATGAAAACCAATCTACCTTGAATAAGATATAACTTAACATCTAGTTGATGTAGCACGCTTAATATCTCCCCTTGATCATACCCTAAACACATACATTGGTCCTTATGCTCCTAATCTAGAGCTCTACCTCTTTCAATGGATCCTCTCCTTTAGGCCACTGAACAAGACTCTCCATTCTTCCCTCTAGGTGATCACTAGTCTATCAATGAATCAACACATAGGGCCATCTTATGAGTTGTTCACAACTCGATTTGATCACAAATCCTTGACATCCCATTCGTACTCCTCAACTCTTAGGCACTTCTACCCTCTATTTCCTTCATGTGATGATCCAAGGAGGAAAACATAGGGCATGTAGGATTTACCTCTATCACTGTAAGCCGTCTTTCTCTTCAACAAACATGGACTAGACAAACTGCTCCCTTGAATTCCTTCTTTTGTCCTTCAAAGATCAATACAGAGCATCAGTACTCATTAGGGGAATTTTGAGGTCTAAAATGGTCCTCCTAAGTGTAGGTTTTAACCCTGAAAAAAAATTATCTACAAACGAATCTTAAAACAGAAAATAAACAATAGCGAGAGCATAAAATATAAAATAGATAAACACAGAGATTTTCCCCTAGATCCCAAATCAGGACGACCAGCTTGATTTTTCATTATATTCCTTTTAGTGTTACAACACATATATACACATGCCGAAGAATACATAAACCCTGGATTAGAACATAACCATAGTTCCCTTAACTCGATATACAAAATACCAGGGGCCGAAAACCATCGTCCCCCAAAACCATGTGCAAACTCATGCAAAAAACCATGGGTGGGTCCGCACACCAAAAAAAAATTCCCGGGGCACTTCCATGGACCCTGAAAGGGGGGGATGCCGCCCCCCCTATGACCCCACTGCTGTGCGTGGGGCTAGTCGTGTAAAGAATGTAACACATACCCAAAAATCTCGAACTTGTTGTTTTTTTTCCGCAAGGGGGCCATAGGAGAGCTTAGTCATTATCCCAGCTCTGCAATACCCATTGTTTCTCTACACCAAGAGAACTTCTAAGTGCTCGCAGAATTTGTCAATGCATCTACAACATTCTTCAAAGTGTCCACCTTTACCAGCAACCCCCTTTTATCCTCAACCATATCTCTCACAAAGTGATATTGAACATAAATGTGCTTTGTATTTGAATGATAAGTGGGGTTCTTAGCCAAGAAAATTGCACTTTGGCTATCACAGTCTATCCTTATAGCTCACTGGACCAACCCCATACTTGAACACAATCTTTGCAACCAAATTTCTTCCTTGCTTGCATGAGTGGCTGCCATGTATTCTGCCTTTGTAATTGAAAGAGCCACAACAGACTGTCTTTTACTCATCCAACTGACTGCACATCCAAATAGGCTAAACACATACCCACTTGTAGATATTATTTGGTCCAGATATCCAGCCCAATTTGCATCAACAAAGCCACGAATGTCCAACACTCTTTCCAATCATAGTCTTCCTTGGTAGCATAAGCCATAATCACTAGTGCCACGCAAATATCTGAAAACCTGCTTCACTAATGTCCAATGATCCTTCCCTGGGTTTGACATAAACCTGCTCAATACTCCCACTACATGTGCAATGTATGGTCTAGTATAGACCATTGCATACATCATGCTACCCACTGCACTTGCATATGGAACACGGGACATATCCTCCTCTTCTTCTTGTGCCTTGGGACACTGTTCGGCAGAAAACTTTACACCTACAGGAATAGGAACATTCATCGGTTTACTATCTGGCATATTGAACCTCTGTAATAGAGCCTCGACATACTTCCTCTGGTCTAACTAGAGCTTCTTCTTTGCCTGATCTCTCTTAATTTCCATGCCAAAAATATAGTTTGCAGCACCAAGATCCTTCATGTGGAATTTGGAGAACAGTTGGGTCTTCAAATCTTGGATAATTTCTTTGTCATTTCCAATCAACAACATATTATCCACATACAAGACCAAAAAAATAACATGGTCACCAATTAATTTAAAGTAATCACAGTGATCCTCCTTACTTCTGGTGAAGCCAAGTCCCCATATATAGGTATCAAATTTCTGATACCACATCCTTGGTGACTGTTTTAACCCATAAAGTGACTTCTTTAACCTGCATACCAATTCATTCTTCCCCTTCACCATCAAGCCTTCATGTTCTTTCATGTAGATCTCCTCTTTGAGGTCCCCATGAAGAAATGTTGTCTTCACATCCATCTGTTCTATCTCAAAATCAAATGCAGCAGCAACAGATAAAAGTAATCTACTAGAAGTAACTTTGGCAATAAGAGAAAAAATATCATCAAAATCAATTCCTGGCACCTGGGAATAACCTTTTTCTACCAACCGAGCTTTTTATTTCTCCACCTTTCCTTCTACATTCATCTTCTTCTTAAAAACCCATTTGCTCCTGATGGGCTTCCTTCCCGCCGGCAACTCCACCAGATCCCATGCCTCATTTTTGTGCAAGGATGCCATTTCATCAACCATGGCCCCCTTGCAGAATTTTCCATCCTCTGAATCTACTGCCTCCTTGAAAGTTCTGGAATCATCATCAGTTATAGTTAAGGCAAAACTTGAACATAAAATAGATGGACTATACCTTTCTGGTTGCCTGCTTTCCCGAACTGATCTTCTCACAACTAGAGTTTGTGGCTCTTCCTCTTCTGATTCTTCTTCTGTTGGAGTCTGATTCATCCTCCTTTAGCTCAAACTATATCTTCTCAGATTCCTTTGGTAGGAATTCATGTTTAACAACATATTTCACCTCTCTAAACACCACTTCTCGGTTGTACACAACCTTCCTTGTTTTCGGGTTCCAAAGCTTGTAACCCTTTAAACCATCCTTATACCCAATAAAGATGCACCTTTCAGATTTATTATCCAACTTGGTTCTTTTCTCCTTTGGAACATGTACATATGCATCACATCCAAATACCCTTAGATGTGAAAGAGAGGGTTTCTTACCAATCCATACGTCATGTGGAGTCTTATCCTCCAACATTGATGAAGGTGATCTATTAACCAAGTAACATGCAGTCTCCACCGCCTCTGCCCAGAATTGTTTTCCTAACCCGGTACCACTGAGCATGCTTCTTGCCTTTTCCATCAACGTGAAGTTCATTCTTTCTGAAACTCCGTTTTGCTGAGGTGTGTATGGAGTATTCTTCTACCGTTGTATACCACATTTCTTACACAACTCTTCAAATTCCTTCTTGTAGAACTCCCCACCATTATCTGTCCTCAACACCTTTATCTTCTTCTCTATCTGGTTTTCCACCAGAGCCTTAAATTATTTAAATATGTCAAAGACTTTAGATTTATTTTTCAAGAAATATATCCATGTATTCCTTGAGAATTCATCTATGAATGAAACATAGTACATAGACTTACCCAGTGATGGAACCGACATAGGACCAAACACATCACTGTGCACAAGTTCTAATATTTTGTTCACCCTCTTAGCACCAGAAGGAAAACTCACCCGATTCTGCTTCCCATATACACAATGTTCATAGAAATCGAAATCCAGAGAGAAATTAGACATACCTTCTACCATACCATTTTCATGCAGTATTCAGAGGCCCTTCTCTCCAATATTTCCAAGCCTTTGATGCCATAGCATGGTATTTTCTCCAAAGACTGCTAGACTTTCCGCTCCACTTTCAGGAACCACAGAATTGTTGCACCCATCAATAACACTGCTGCCCTGAAGCTTGTAAAGAGTTCGAATCAAAACTTCCCACATTAGTACCAGTTCTCCTCGAACCATCTTATAGGTATCTTTCTTGAACATTGTTTTTACACCTGCATCATCCATCTTGCTTACATAAATCAGATTTTTTGCCAATGCAGGAATGTGCAGAAGACTAGGAAGTGTTCTATTCCTTCCACCTTGCAACTTCAGCTTGACTTTTCCACGTCCGACGATTCTGGCCTTCCTATCATCCCCTAGGAATACATCACTTCCATCATATTTCTCATACTGGTGGAACCACTCCCTATGGGGAGTGAAGTGAAAGGATGTACCCGAGTCAATCAACCATGACTCATGATCTACATGTGTATTTGAAGAAGAAGCCAAATACACATCCCCACCTTCATCTGAGGTGATTTTTGCCTCTGCAAAAGGAGCATCATCAGATCCTTTTCCTTTCTTAGGAGCTTTAGATCTGCAGTCCTTTTTGTAGTGCCCTTCCTTTCCGCATTTCCAGCACACCTTTACAAACTTTCCAAGAGATTTAGATCTCCCTCTAGATTTAGATCTCCCACTCGAAACCTTATTCTTGTTTCTCAAGCTGTAGGACCTTCCTCGTATAGATAAGGCATCTCCATTCTGGCCCTCCATAGTTCTTCATATCATTTCCTCCGACAGTAAGGTTGAGACAATGTCATCAAAATTCAAGGTAGTTGTATTGCTACCTATTGCAATAACCAGACTATCCAACGAATCTGGTAGAGAACACAACAAACTAATGCACTTATCTTCATATGAGATTTTAATATCAATAGATGACATCTGGCTTACCACAGTATTGAAGGCATTCAGATGCTCTGTCACCGAGTCTCCATCCTTCATCCTCAGGTTATACAACTTTTTCCGCAGGAACAATTTATTCATGAGAGACTTAGATTTGTACAAAGTCCCAAGTTTTTCCCACAAATTCTTCGCCGTAGCTTCCCCAGATACATTCAATAATACCAAATCGGAGACACACAACCGTATTGTGCTCTTTCCCTTCCGATCCAACTTCTTCCAGTCTTCATCTGACATTTTTTTTGGTTTAGTACCTGGATCTACCACAATCCATTGATATTTATCGACCAGCAGGTCCTCCATCTTGAGCTTCCACAACTCAAAACTTTGACCATTAAATTTCTCAATCTCTATCTTTCCACTACTCACCATCTTCTTTCACTGCAAGAATCAATCCTGTAGATCTCCCACTAAACAAGGTCTACCTTAGGCCCAAGCAAAAAACCCCTCAGCAACAAAGGCGTTCCCTTGAAGCTGAAACAACTCCAATACCAAATGTAAGTTTTAACCCTGTACAGAAATGATCTACAAATGAATCTTAAAACAAAAAATAAACAATAGTGAGAGCATAAAACATAAAACAAATAAACATAGAGATTTTCCCCTGGATCCCAAATCGAGATGACCAGCTTGATTTTTCATTATATTCCTTTTAGTGTTACAACACATATATATACATTCTGAGGCATACATAAACCCCAATACATTAACCCTGGATTAGAAATTAACTGTAGTTCCCTTGACTGGATCTACAAAATACCAAGGGCCGAAAACCATCATCCCCCAAAACCATGTGCAAACTCATGCACAAAACCATGGGTGGGCCCACCTATGAGTGGGTCCGCACAATACCATGGGTGGGTCTGCCTATGAGTGGGTCCGCCTAGCGTGTGGGTCTAGTCGCAGAAATAATATAACACATACCCAACACTAACAAATTTATACAACCAAAATAAGCTTTATAAGAACCAATAGGATTCAAGATGATGATGTCAACCATGGGGGATGATTCGCCATTTTTAGAGTAAAAAAGTAAAAATATTAAAAAGTAATAAAATAATCAAACTACATTTTAACTCGTATTTTAAACTTATCTCCTTAAGGTTTTACTCAAATTTAGAGTGAGAGTACTAATTTAATGAAAAATTTAATTCCTCATCCAAGGAGTACCCATGTTACATACTTTCGATGGCCCTGCTACATGAAAAATGAGAAATACATGAAAAAAGGTGATTGCAATCACGTTTTTCATGTATTTATCATTTTTTGTGTAGCATGGTCTATTGAAAGTATGGCTCATGGATACTCCCTAGATGGGGAAGAAAATTATGTATCCAATGAGTGTTGTCACTCGAAATTTGAGTAAACCCTTAGGGAGAGAAGTTGAAAATACGAGTTGAAAAAATAGTTTTTTATTTTACCCTCTAAAATGTGATGATGTAATCTAATTTTATTTTATTATTTCCACTATTATTTTATAATTTCTTTATAAGGCCCATTTTAGACCTCAAAACTCCCCTAATGTCTATCATTTTAACAACTTGTCTTTGTCCTTCAAGAGGTTGTACTTAGGGCTTGGGGCAAGCCACTACCACCCTCCCAAAACTATTCCTTTTAACTACTCCAAATATTATCTGAAACTAAGACAACCATCCACTAGAAAAAACCATCAACATAAGAGGAAAACATAGTCTTTTATGCAATCATTTGTTCCTCCCCTTGTCCTTTGATTTTTTGCAATTTATGAGCTCTAGTTAGGGAACAATATTATCCCTAACATATGTTGCAAAACCTTCCGTTCTCCTTCTATTTGAACCATCACACTTGCTTTGTCTTGTGTTGTGCCAACGACCTTAGATTATAGGGTCCTTCTAGGACTCTCGTCCCCCCTTAAGAGATATGTCTTCCACTTGCAATCAAAACAGAGGTTTGTGACCCAAAGAAGAGAAGGAAAGCACCTAAAATATGCAGAAAATTTACCCGTAAATGCTTCTCCTAGCCTCAACCTGCACTCTATCCTACTCAACCATCAAAAAAGTCTTGAGAAGACACCAAACTTGTCTCTCCTCTCCTTCGATTAAGCTCCTTTCAAATATGCCACTAGTTTGGAGATCTATTCCTTTGATGTGTTGCTTCTTGGATGTGTGTAATGATCCTCAAATCACCTTCTATATATATGTTTTTCTAGGGTGTGAAACAACTAGCCCTTGGGTGCTTATTTCATGCTGACCCTACATGAAACCTTCTTGCAAACCCACACAAAACACATAAAAATTTGTATCTCAACTTTGAAAAGTGCTCTCTTGATACTTTTAGTTGCCCATTTCTCTATTAAGGGTGCTCTACAATCTCCAAGTGCTAAGTCATAAAAACTCCCTTTGGTTTTGGACTCACTCCTTTGGGTGAAAAAACCCCCACACATGGGTTTTTCGCCCTACAAATGACTTTGTGGTACCAATTCCTCCACAACCTTGAAATATAGGGTTTGGAGTACCTCCTAAGCTACAAATCTCAACACATTGTGTTTGTAGGAAAGTTGGTTTTATTCCTTCATTTTCTCTGAAGTATCGTATCTATAGTTTTTAAATACCCTCTATCATACTCCTTCCATAGTTTTCTATTTGTTTTTTGACTATATTTTCATGTGTCACTATAATATCCTTATGCTTTATGAACTTTCCCAACAAAAAATGATCTTTTCTTTCCCATAATCTAGACACCCAATACGAGATTCAGGTTCGGTGATTACAAACAATTTTAGGTTATCTACTACATTTTCCTTTTCCTCTACCTCTTCTTGTGCCTCTATTTCTTGTCCCAAATGGATGTTCTGTAAAGACAAAAAAAAAAAAAAAATTAAGGAAGAGTAAAGGTTTTCCAAAATCATTTTCTTTTCATAAAGTGAATTAGTTTAATTTATGATATGAACCCATATATTTTTTGTAATGTTTTTAATATGCCCCGTTTTAGTGTAGCCGATTTTAATATTGGTTTATTAGGTTGAGCCATATTTACTATGTTTACTAGGCCAAGTATATTCAAGCATATTTAACTATATTGACTAGGTTAAGTAGGTTAACATAGGCTTAATAGGTTGAGCTAAGTTTATTAGGTTGATTAGGTTTACTATGTCAACCATATTCAACCATGGTCAACCATACTCAACTATCATCACAATGGTGGACTATAGTAAACCTTGGTTGACCATTGTCAATCAGTGATAATGGGTAATCATGGTCAATCATGATCAAACATGAACAACCATGATGAACCATAGTCAATCATAATATATCATAATTGCTTACAGTTAGATGTGGAAAACCATGGTCATCCACACTCAATTGCATGTTGACCATAATGAACCCTCCTCAACCATAACCTAAACAGATATTGCTATAATCAACCATGACCTATTAATCCTCCAAAGTTGCCATCAACTAGCATAATCACATTAATAAAGTGGTCCAAATACACAGGTGAATGTCATTTTCAACCTTCCATACAATTTTCAAGAGCATCAACCATTTTATTAATATAATTATGCTAATAAACTATAATAATGCTCTAAACTTACACACTTTAAACCGCTAGATTCCCATAAAATTATGAATACTATTTAAACGCCTCTATAACTGGAAGTTTCTCCTAGGTAGTCATACTCTTGAAAGCCATAAAAGGAAAATATTTTTATACACATGAAATGAAAATGAATTTCAGTTAATATACATAAAATGGAAACGAATTTCTCCCTCTAGGTTAAGATGCTCGCAACTTCATAAATGAAAATGAATTTTCACTACATTAATTTGATTGCTAAACCAAAACAAATTGTCAATAATTGCACGAACAATTAATTGGTAGAAATGCCTTTAACAATTCTACGATCGAGCAACTTGTTCCTTCGTTTTATATCGGCCGTCATTTCCTTCAATGAGGAGATACTTCCTTTTCTTATATGGACATATATAATATAACGAGTATGAATAACCTAGTTGTGAGAACGGTTAGCAAAATTACAAGATGGATAGGCATCTCCCCTTAGCTGCAGTGTATCTTGTCCCGCTACGTTTTTCCGAGAGAGAGTTCTGGCTTCCGTAGCAGCACCGTCCCCTAGAACTTATTATGGTGGATATGTGCATCTCATATGTTATCTATAGTTGTTACTTCAATATTTTACTTGCACTTAATGAGTATGTGTCTTTGAATCCTTACTAGAATATAGTAAGTAGGTCAGAGGCATGGGAAATTTTAATTAGGAAAGGAATGTTGTAACAGAAGGAGATGGTATTTACGAACACATTAAGTACAGAAGTGTGACTAACGACAATTCAGTGAGAAAAAAATACCAATAGAATCATTGCAATCTTAACCATATTCTTATTACAATTAAAACACCATAAATTTATTATCTAAAAATATAATTGCAACTAAAACAAATGATATTCATTAAAATTATCATATAGGTTTTATTAGTTATTATTAAATACCATGTAATAAGGCTATGATTGATTTAATGATTGTATATATTGTTTATGGGCAATAAATGATTTATTATTTTTATATTTTATCTAATAAAAATTAAGTAATATTTAATAGATAAAATATAAATCTAATAAGCCAACCATTAACTTACTGCATGATCTTTAATATTTACCAAACTAATACACATACTAGTTTACAATAATATTGTATTATGTTTACCAGCCTAGATCCATCTAACTCTGGATCTATCATGCGCCGAGAGGGATCAAATCTTTCGAGGTGCAAACCTATTTTTTAAGTGCAA